>JAAEAF010003060.1:0-50499 GCA_011037195.1 Triatoma infestans | reverse complement strand
CACAACGCGTTTCCAAGTACAAGAACTTGGAACACAGTTATAACTTTGACTGTATTTCCTTCCCCACTCCTCTCCATGAAGTGAAGAAGTTTGAAAAGTACAATGACATAAGCGTCAACGTCTTCACCCTTGGAGAGAAAGGAGACGTGTACCCTCTAAAGGTCGTTAAGCAGGAGAAGGAAGACCATCGTGACCTCCTTCTCCTAACGCTGGAAAACTTATATAAGTGATTTTGATAAGTTAGTGGCCCGTCAGATTACAAAACACGAACAAAGGGTGCATGTTTGCAAGCGGTGTTTCACGCATTTTAACACCGACGGCGTGAACATCGCAGAGCGGGTGAAGGAACATGCGGAGTACTGTGGGGTGAACAGACCGAGCCGTATTGCACTACCTGAATGCGGCGACGATGGGCATCCTCCAACTGTTTCATTTACAAAGATACAAAACCAGATGAGGGTTCCCATCGTCGTATACGCAGATTTTGAATGTATTTTAAAAAAAGTAGACAGTAACGGCAACAACGCGGGTCGGTCATACACCACTCCCTACCAGAGTCACCTTCCAATGAGCTTCTGTGCCTATGTGAAGGTAGCAGAAGACATTCCAAGCCATTGTCTGCCTGCCGACTTTCCTGCGGAGCCCTACATCTATACAGGTGAGGACGCCGCAGAGAGGTTTATGGCATACATAAAGACAGTGGCGGAAAAGGTGTCTCTGGTGTACTCCGTGAAGCGGCAAATGCTACCCCTGACACCTTCCCAGCTGGAACATTTCCAAAATTCCCAAACATGCTACCTTTGTCATTCGTCCTACACCAATTCCGATCGTAAAGTGGCGGATCACGATCATATCACAGGTATGTATCGTGGTCCTGTTCACTCTTCCTGTAACATCCTTTACCGCACTCCCCGTTTCCTTCCCGTGTTCCTCCACAATCTGAGCGGTTACGACGCCCACTTTATTGTTCGCGAGTTGGGGTATGACTCAAGTCGTATTGACGTCATCCCCAACAGCGAGGAAAAATATATTTCCTTTAGTAAACCCCTAACCGGGGCGCCCTAACCGTCAGATTTGTGGACACCTTCCGGTTCATGGCTTCCAGCTTGGACAGGTTGTCCAAGAATTTACCCAGAGACAAATTCAATGACACGGGTAAATTCTTCCCCGCCGATAAGATGGATCTGGTCGTAAGAAAAGGAGTGTACCCCTATGATTACACGGACTCGTTTGAGAAGCTTAGGGAGACGGTTCTACCCCCTAAGGAGGCATTCTATAGCACCCTAAATGAATGCCACATCTCGGACGAGGACTATCAGCATGCACAGTTGGTCTGGGAGGCGTTTGAAATTAGAACCCTAGGGGGGGTACAGCGAGCTCTACCTTAAGGTAGACGTAATGCTCCTATGCGACATCTTTGAAAATTTCAGGGATGTTTGCATAGGAGCATATTCGCTGGACCCTGCCTGGTATTTCACGGCTCCCGGGCTGGCATGGGACGCCATGCTGAAGTGTACAGGGGTAAAACTTGATTTGCTCACCGACTATGACCAGCTCCTGATGATCGAGCACTAGGGATGGTATTTGCCAATGCAGTCATCGCTATGGTAAAGCAGATAATGCCCATCTGTACCTAGATCGAGATCCCCATAAGGAGTCGTCATACATTGCCTACCTAGATGCAAACAATTTGTACGGGTGGGCAATGTCAAATCCGCTTTCTTATGGCGGTTTCGAATGGGTACAAGATCCGGATACTCTAGACTGGGGCAATATGCAAGAAGATGGTCCCTTCGGGTATATTGTCGAGGCTGATATGGAGTATCCCAGCAAGTTGCACGATTTGCATAATGATTTCCCCCTCTTCCCGGAGAATAGGGTGCCTCCGGGACAGGTTAACAAGAAATTGTTAACCACATTAACATCTAGGGAGAAATACATTGTGCATTTCGTCAACTTGCGGCAAACCATGGGTTTGGGTCTGCGGTTAGTGCGCGTACATAGAGCGCTGCGATTCAAGCAGTCTCGTTGGCTAAGTTCTTACATTAACCTCAACACCCAAATGAGACAACAGGCGACAAACGACTTCGACAAAGACTTTTACAAACTGATGAACAACGCCGTATTTGGTAAATTCATGGAAGACGTACGAAAACGAATGAAAATAGAACTGGTGACCGACGAACGACGATTGAAAAAACTAATCGCTAAACCGACATTCAAGGACAGGACAATCTACTCAGAGACTCTGGCTGCAGTACATCTGGACTTTGAACAGATTAAGATGAACAAACCTATTTACGTAGGAATGGCTATACTTGATCTGTCCAAAGTCCGGATGTACGACTTTCACTACAACACTATGATGGACAAGTACGGACCTGACAGACTAACACTTCTCTATACAGACACCGACAGTTTAATTTACCAAATACGGACCGACGATTTTTACCAAGACTTGTTGACAATGCTGGACGAATTTGACACCTTTGACTATCCTGACGGACACCCATGCAAAGACAATAGAAATAAGAAGGTGTTGGGTAAATTTAAGGATGAAGCCAACGGTGAGGCTGTATCTGAATTCGTGGGCCTCCGCGCTAAAATGTACGCGTTACGCATCCGCGGGCTAGAGAAAAAACTGGTGAAAGGGATAAAGAGGGCAGCCGTTGAAAATAAGATCACATTCAACGATTATATGACTGCCCTCTTCGACAGAAAAGAGTTTACCACCATGTTTCGAACGATTATATCGAAGCAGCATAAACTCTTTTCTGTCGAACAATGCAAAATATCTCTTTCACCTTACGACGATAAGCGGCACATCACCGAGGATGGTGTGCGCACTCTCGCCCATGGCCACTTTACCATAGCAGCTGTGTAACGACGTTGTGGTCCTTGTAAATATGTATATACATGTAAAATAGTTATGCTATGTACAGTATTTAGGTTATGTTTATTTTACTAATTTTCTAATTAAAACTTTTTATTTATTTATTTATACTGTTTGTCAATATTTTTTTATACATATATGAGTTTAGTTGTAGGTAATTAATGATAATAAAAAAAAATAAATAAATAAAAATAAAAAAAATGGTGGTGGGAATTTCTATTTCTATATGTAGTTTTTAAATTTTGTAAATAGCGTGAATGTTGGTGGTGGTTGTTTGTATGAGTGTGAGTGTCCATAGTAGATAGAAACTGTACATAGAAGTTTTTAGAAATCTATATAAAGAGAGGCGGGAGAGCGTTCCTTATCATTCTTCATCATGCGGTTGATAAAGCAACAGCATAACATATCTATCACAAACCTGGACGGCAGGGTCTCTTTAAAGAAAGAATCTAAACACGGTCCACTCTTCCCCGATTCCATTAGATGTTTAATATGTGGACCATCAAATTGTGGGAAAACTAACCTTATGTTGAGTTTAATCTATGATCCCAAGGGGTTACGATTTGAAAATATTTATTTGTTTGCAAAGTCCTTGCATCAGCCAAAGTATAGACATTTAGCTCAAATATTGGAACCTTTGAAAGATATTAGATTTTTTGAATATGAAGACAACTCCCAAGTTCCATCACCTAAAGAGGCCCTGCCCAATTCAATCATTATATTCGATGATATTGCTTGTGATAAGCAGGATAATGTACGATCTTACTTTTGTATGTGGCGTCACAATGGAGTCGACATATTTTACCTCAGTCAAAGTTATACTAGAATTCCTAAACATTTGGTGAGAGAAAATGCCAACTTCCTAATACTCTTCAGACAGGATGAATTAAATCTGCGACGTATTTATGATGATCATATCAACTCCGATATGGAGTTCCAAACCTTTAGAAAAGTATGTCATTGGTGCTGGAAAGATGACAGGTACGGTTTTCTGGTGTTGGACAAAGATAGACAAATTAATGACGGACGGTATCGACAAGGTTTCGGAGCCTATATAATACCCTGAATGTAGGTGTAACAATCAGTCTACTGCAAGACATGGAAGAGTCAACTCAAGCAATGCGCGATATAATCGCCATTAGGAAAGCAATCCAAGAAAAGTATAACTTGCTAAGGAGAAACAGGGAAGAAACTGACGAATATTTGAAAATGAAATATCAGCCTTTGTTGAATCCTTTGAAGGAACTAATGGGTAAACAGAGGATCATTCATTTCAACTTAATCTGAAGAGAACGTTGAAGCCGGAACCGATTGTTTCTGAAACACCACCAGCAAAAAGACCAAGATATCTAAAGCTAGAATCGGCTACAACCCCCTCGCCTGAAGAAGAGCGGAAGCTTCCAGCAAAGGGACCGTTGAAGTGTACTCCACAGTCGGCTGGTACTTCAGTTCCAACTACACCGCTTCAAGAAGTACGAGAACTGGTACACACGCCCAAAGGAAAAGAAATTTCAGAAAAATATTTGAAAGAAGTGGGAGAAATATCCTCAAATTATATTGCAAAGTTTATGAAAAATGAGACTAAGGATTTGGATATGATATACGGTGTAGTTTATGATGGCCAGAAGTTCACCATTGGTGATACGGAGATCACCATCAGTAAAGACATCTTATCTGTTGGTGAACATACCTTTTATGCTACCCCAGGACTTTTTGAATTGTTATTTATGAAATATCCAAATTTAGCGCTGGTGAAAAACACAGATTGCGATAATTATAAGCGAATACTACAACAAACGAACGCTCATAAAGAAGGACACAATCCAACTGGAGCAATCAAGGAACTGAAAACAAACATGAAATATAGGAAAGTGATTTCAAAATTGTTTCCAACGAAAAAAGGTGCTGGACATGTCGACCCCAACAGGCTTGTAGACAGATTAAGAGTATTATTTGGCCCAAAGAATGCTGGTGTTGAAATAAAAAGAATAGAAGATCAACTGAGAGACGGAGGTATAATAGCTTAGTCTAACCTACGATACACCTCATTTCATCATGACATCCGTTAAGGAGCAGATCGTGCATGAGTTGCATAGACCAGCAAGAAGAATATTCAAGAGAAGATCAGTTTTATTGAAGGGAATAGATGACCTGTGGCAAATTGACCTCGTAGAGATGCTTCCCTACGCCAGATTCAACAAAGGCAACAAATATCTCTTGACAGTGATTGATTGTTTTTCCAAATATGCCTGGGCTGTAACCCTCAAGAATAAGTCAGCACTTGAGGTGAGTAGAGCATTTGAAAAGGTATTGCAGGAAAGGAAGCCAAACAATCTACAAACTGATAAAGGCAAGGAGTTTTATAACAGAATATTTGCCAAGCTGATGAAAGTGAATAGTATAAATCACTATTCAACCTTTAGTAATTTGAAAGCTTCAATTGTTGAGCGATTCAATCGAACTTTGAAATCTGCAATGTGGAGAAGATTATGAAACGAAAAGGTGATAAAGTTTTAGTGAAATGGCTAGGTTTAGACAATTCACACAACAGCTGGGAGAATGTGAAGAATGTACTTATATAAAGCGGGACGAGGCTAACTTCGATTCAGTTCATCATGAGACGTGCTAGAGACAAGAAGAAGAAACGAGTCATTCCTACTCCTAAACGGATTGGTGGGAATTCTCCTAAATTGAGTGGTAAAGCTAAACGAATGTTGGACGGACTACCTCGTCTGCGGCTGAGTAATTTTGATCTACTCAGATTAGCTAAATCAAAGAAAATTCCCCATTTTAGAGGGGTATTCATGATTGATGAATTTCCAATGAAACCGTGGAAAAATGAGCGAGCCATTTTTAATTTGGATAGTAGTTGTGGGTGTGGAACTCACTGGGTTTGCTATAAGAAGAGAGGCGATTATGTTCAATTCTTCGATAGCAGTGGAGCCAATCCACCTTCTGAGCTGATCCGCTATTTAAAAGATTGCCGCATTTCATCGAACAGGAAGCAGTATCAAAAAATGGGCAGCAACAATTGTGGACAGCTGTGTTTACTTTACTTGCTGGATCTGCTATAAAAGGAAGGATTATAGTTGGGTGCATTCATTTGGTCGCCAGACAGCGATGGGTTTGGACTTTAGAAGAGTGAATAAAAGTACAACTGCAGAGAAGAAAACCATCATTCCAGTGAGAACTGTTGACGAGAGAACATCGTTAACCAACAGCAATATTCGTTTTCTTCAAGCAGGTTACTACGTGTTATCGCCAATATGGAAATGCTAGATTTGGAAGAAAGACGTCTGTTCGACAATTCAATTGAATGCATAGAATTGCATTCACATCACCCTTATGCATCATCAAAACTGTTGCCTGGTGATGAAATACGTATAAGTGTACAACATCAAGATCTATATACGCTGCCCAGCCAAAGTTTACTCTATTTGGAGGGTAGGTTTTTAAAGGAAGACGGCTCAGCAATACCAAATTCCTCAAAATTAACCAATAATGCATTTGCATTTCTATTTGATGAAATAAGATACGAACTGAGTGGCGTTGAAATAGATCGTGTAAGAAATCCAGGAATTGCTTGCACACTTAAAGGATTGGTTTCACTTAAGGACGGCTGTCAATACATAGAAAACTGGGGCTGGTGCTATCCTCAGAGTGATACACTGAACATCACTTCAAATGAGGGATACTTTAATCTGTGCATTCCTCTATCATCACTACTGGGATTTTGTGAAGACTATCAGAAGATTGTGATCAATGTTAAACAAGAATTGATACTCGTTAGAAGCAGACAAGATGGAAACGCTTACAAATTCAACCGACAGAGAGCTGAAGATGCGGTGGAAAACTGTAAAATAGAATTGGTGAAACTATGCTGGAAGCTGCCCTACGTCACCGTCAACGAACATCAGAGATTAGCTCTTATGCGTCATCTCAAATCTGAAAAGGTATTTTCACTAAGTTTTAGAAGCTGGGAACTCTATGATTATCCACTATTGCCGGCAACTCAAAGACAAATCTGGTCGGTGAAAACATCAAGTCAGCTGGAAAAGCCACGCTACCTCATTTTAGCTTTTCAAACTGAACGAGCAAATAATGTGGAAAGCAATGCTAGCCATTTTGACCATTGTAATGTGTCAAATGTAAAACTTTATTTAAATTGTAAAGCTTTCCCATACGATGATTTGAACATAGATTTCTCAGCTAATCGTTATGCACTATTGTATCACATGTACGCTTCTTTTCAAATGTCATATTATGGAGAACAGATGAAACCTCTAACTTCCTGGCGAAATTTTAAAGAGAAAACACCCTTAATTGTAATAGATTGTTCTAAACAGTCTGAATCTATCAAAAGGGGTCCAGTTGATGTAAGATTAGAATTTGAATCAAAAAATCCACTCCCGGCCAACACAACGGCATATTGTCTTATTATACATGATAGGGTGCCTCTAACTGGCATTGTACGCCGTATGGTTTAAAAAGATGTGAATTGTTGGCTCAGTGTTCAGTATGGCTCAGACAGGCATACTGATTGCTGACTTCCAGTGCTTTGTGGGTAGTGTAGGAGGTTATATTGTTAAAGAACTTTCACTTTTTGATTATAACTATCAAACTGTTCGGCACTGGATATTCAAACCGCCAATACAACATAAACAAACAGATAAAAGTAGAAGAACTAATTATTGGTTAGAAAATTATTATCATAAAATTAGATGGAATGGTGGGGAAGTTGAATATGAAGTGATTAGAGATATTTTCAAATGTATTGATTGTAACTATAAATTTGTATTTGTTAAGGGTTATGATAAGAAAAGATTTTTCTTGCAAAATTTGTACAATTGTTGTGTAATCAACTTGGAAGATTATGGTTGTCCGAAAATTGATTCACTTCAAGCAGTAGAAAAAGGCAACCACTGTATTAAACATAACACATGTAGAGAGAAATGTACGCAGTATCGAATTCAAGTCATTACCAACTGGCTGAATAGTAGGTTTGGTTGGAATGATACAGAAATATTTTTGCCTTGATGTGTGTATGAATGTGGTCACTGGCGATGCATTAAATTGCCCGCAAACCTTGAATGTCGGTCACTGGAGTGGTAGAAATATCCGTAAACCTGACTGCTGGTCACTGGCGAGGTGTAAAAAGCCCGTAAACCTTGAATGGATTGTACAATGTTTGAATGTGTATTAAGGCAAAACCTAGAAAAATTTAATTCACTAGTGAACATTTCTCTGTCTACTTGTATTTTCCTAAGTTGTATTTTGTATTAAGAAGAAGTTAATTTTTATTTTAAATTTGAAGTTTGTTTTCTGTTTTTTCTGTAAATATTTTGCATTATGTTTCAATAAATGAGTAAAAAAAATATTTTATTTTGTTTTTATTAATTTCTTTATATTTTATTTTATTAAAAAACTTTCTCGATTACCCCCACCTTGACGTGGTGAGAAAGCTTAAAGCAAATGCTGAACAAAGAGGGGTAAACAAAATTAATAAAGAAACTATGAAAAATAAATGCAGGCTGATGCATGTTGAGACATGCATGATGACTCATTGTATATACAAATCTTTTTCATAATAGGATTAAGTATTAAGAAACATGCTAAGAAGACCTGTGGTAACATGTCCGGACAGGCAAGAAAGGTAATGAGTACAAAGTTTTATTTTTAAATAATAGGATTAAATATTAATAAATCATTTCCTGGATGACTCAGTGCATTTTTCTTAATAAGTATCTAACATGTTCGGACAGGCAAGTCATATGTTGTTTTGATTACAAAGTTCAATAAACAAAAGAATACAAAGTGATTAAGGTAAGAATAGATATATAAATTTTATTAGTACAGAGTTTAATTTCAAAAGGTGATGCAATAACTGGTAGAAGAAAATAGATAGTGTTTTACTTATTGATAAATTTTATTTATCAGATCGATATTAATCAATATTTGCAATCGATATATTGCGATTGACAGTGGTACACTATAGGTTGTGTGACGTTATCTGAACAGAAATTGTCTAGAAGGCAGTGGTAATAAATATATACATTTTTAATCTATAAGGCACTGGCAATGCTATTGCTGTGTGACGTCATACGAATAATATATTGAAAAGGCAGTGGTTTTGTTAGTTTTTATTAATAAATTATACTCATAAAATCGATATTAATTATTGATATGGATAATCGATATTTGTAATCGATATATTGCGATTGGCAGTGAAACACTATAGAGTGTGTGACGTTATCTGAATGGGGGATTTGTCTAGAAGGCAGTGGAAAATAAATAAGGCACTGGCAATACTATTGCTGTGTGACGTCATACGAATAATATATTGAAAAGGCAGTGGTTTCATTGTGTGGTACATTATTTTGATTGTGTGGTGAAAGTTACATTTCACTCCGCCATATTGTTTTTTATGTTTTTGTGAATTTCTTTATTATTATTATGTGTGACAGTTGAATGCATCTCCGCCATATTTTTTTTATTTTATTTAATTTTTTGTGAGTGGATTGAGCGGAAATAAAATTATGATAGTGCGGGCGTTAAGTGTACGTTGAAAACTACAGCTAGCGAGAGGACTACTATGGCCGAGTGGTTAGGGTGATGCGACTTCCAACCTATAGATTGTAGGATCGAATCGCAGGTAAGACAAGTTTTTTCACATAAAATAAAAATTAAAAAATACCCCCGCTCCAGCCTAGAGTCAGGAGAGGGGTGGTGTGTTACGGTGTTAGGTTCCGCCATCTTGTTGTGGTGATGGAGGTGGAAAGAAAATAGAGTCATCGGATTGGATGATCATTCAGGAGTGGGGGTAATGGATTGGATGCTAGGTTAAGGAGGGGGGAGGGGGAGAAAATACGGCCATCGGATTGGACGATAAGTTAAAAGGTGGGGGGCGGAAAGAAAATGGAGTCATCGATATGGATGATATGCTAAGGGGAGGAGGTGAGTGGGCGTGGCTAAATTGCTCGTACAATTCGATGATTGGTCAGTGGTGGGGGTAAGTGGGCGTGGTCTAAGTAATCGTCGAGTTCGATGATTGATCAAGGAGAAGGGGGTGGGAGTAAGTGGGCGTGGTCTAAGTGCTCGTCGAGTTCGATTATTGGTCGTTGGAATAGGGGTGGGGGTAAGTGGGCGTGGTCTAAGTGCTCGTCGAGTTCGATGTTGGTCGTTGGAATAGGGGTGGGGGTAAGTGGGCGTCATCCAGTTCGATTATTGGTCAGTGGGAGAGGGGTGGGGGTAAGTGGGCGTGGCCTAAGTGCTCATCCAATTCGATGATTTAGGAGCTCGTCGAGTTCGATGATGGCCGCGATTTTGAAAAAAGTGCGCCAGAACCGCCATTTCCCCTCTACTTTGAAACCTCAAGTTTCGAAAAAGCTGGTGACCTCGCAATACTTAACCGTGTAGCAATAAAAGATATGAAAAGGCAAAATAGCTGTAACATTTTTTAGGTTTTAGATGGCATTACTCGGTAGTACTGGCACTAGCAGAAAGTTTATAGAACCATCAAATTCTCATTATTATTTTTTGAAACCAAATCCCAAAGTGTTCTATCTTCCTGTGACTGATAAAAAAAAGGAGTGTTTTGAGTTTAAAAGATGATTTCTAACTCAAAGTCCTGGTATTGTTTCAGTTCCGGTGCCTTTTAGAGGCTGTTTTGCGGCAGTCATCTGAATGCGAACCCAGATTACCGTAACAGGCTCTCAGACAGCAAAGTTTCTAATATCATCTTTCAGTTCTATTGTCAAACATTTGGTTAAATTTAAGGAATAAATTAATCTTATATAAATCAAGTTTTTGTGACCAACGTCTCAAAAACAAAATCGCAAGAAGCTTTAACATGATATTCCGTTTAGATATTACCAGTCGATCCACGAAGATTTTGATCAAGAACCTTGAAGTACGACTTTGGAGATCTGTTTTTTGAAACTCTTAAGTTTTCGGGTTGAGTCCATATCAGTGGATTACTATAAAGTGACGTTTCGTCCATATTGCCGAAGCAACACTAGGAAGAAACAGGGCGGAGCCTCCTTCTTCCTCCATCTTGGCTGTAGGTTGTGGACGGGACTTAATTTTCCGTTGACTGGCGGGTGACAGGTATAAGTCTCCTGCGTCTGCCCTTCTGCCTAAGTTGCGCCATGCATGGCTCTGGAAAACCGTTAATAATATTTTCCTTTCCTTCTTCTCTGCTTGCCTGAATAGGGGCAGCCAAGTTCTCAGGAGAAAACCATCATCACTATTCAAACAGTTTTCAAAATAAATTTGACAATAGTTCTGGGAATGCCTCAGCCTGGGAATGCATGGACATCCCCCAGTAGTTCCAAACAGTATAGTTTTAGTCCGCCATCTGGTTAGTGTCAAGGGAACTAAACATTTAGTAAAAATTTTGATATTCAAGAAAGAAAGCAGCCCATAGAACTGTGAGAGTAGCAAGAAAAGAAAGTCGTGTGAGTATTTCGCTCCATTAGGTGTAGTGCTATTGCCCAATTTGATACTAAAGAAAGTCGTGTGAGTATTTCACTCCAATAGGTGTAGTGCCATTGCCCAATTTGATACTAAAGAAAGTCGTGTGAGTATTTCACTCCATTAGGCGTAGTGCCATGGCCCAATTTGATACTAAAGAAAATCGTGTGAGTATTTCACTCCATTAGGTGTAGTGCTATTGCCCAATTTGATACTAAAGAAAATCGTGTGAGTATTTCACTCCAATAGGTGTAGTGCCATTGCCCAATTTGATACTAAAGAAAGTCGTGTGAGTATTTCACTCCATTAGGTGTAGTGCTATTGCCCAATTTGATACTAAATTGTTTGTGAAGGGCGACAGCACACAAGTCTGACAACATTTTGACACTACTTACAATTGTACCTATCTTCTATACAACCGTAAAGTCAACTTACTGAATCCTGACAGTTACCTCACCAGTGGCCACATTACCACAGTAACACGTATATTAGTATGAATATATCGCATTATTTCTATATTTAATTTATATTATTAGTTTTTGTTAACTTGATTTACTTTCTAACTTACCTACTTTCAACACTTGTATTGTTTCTAACAGCTGGTAATAAACAGTATATATATTTCTCTCAGTGTAAACTATTTATTTAAGTAGCTTTAATAAATGTGTCGGTTACTTGTCCAATTATTGAAGTATTTGGCCGTGTTAAACTTTACATAAGTCTCTCACCGTCTCTGAGCTTTTGTTGACATTTGTTTTTTTTTTTCTCACCTCCTTTATTTTGAGGACCCTGAAGCAAAAAAAAAAAAAATTCAGCAAATGGTCTGTATGTGCGTGTGTTTGTGTAAATTTACTTAAACTATATTGTAAAAAACTTTCTTTTTTAACTGAAAAATGTACTTTCGATTGAAACAAGAAAAGAATGTTGATTAAACGGAATTAGTTCCTCGGTGTTTTTCGGGATGTTCTCGAAAACGGTTTCCACGATTTTTTTTGTAAGTGGATTAGCGGTTGCCCTTATATTGAACCTTCACCGTTTATGGAAATATTTTTGCGGAAAAATTGATTTTAGGTGGTTGTTGGGTGTCTACTACCAATTGGATATATATATTTAAATTGCTGTTACAGGTTACAATCGAGGGGGGGGCTGAAGGAGTCCATTGCATTGTAGATCACATTCAGGTAGACTTGATGCCCTACTAAGCAACAACTCTTCCACCGCCCACACCATCTATATAAATATGTTCAGCCAGTCTGTCTCTTTATATATTATCTCTTTATGGACTTCTTCAGCACACCATCTATATACATATGTAGACAAAGTCTAACTAAATATTTAGTACTCATTGCAAGCTTTATAGAAAGTCGTCACTTCGAATTGTAAAGAGAAAATCGTGTGACCGTTTCACTTACTCTCCAGAAATTGAAGAAAATACTATTTATCTTTGATTTTAAGAGACTAATTGACAACTGTTTTAAAAATAAATAACTTTCATTGAAATAAGTAATAAAACCAGCGAGCACAGTCTATGTTTTAATAATGGGTGTGTATAGCCACACAGTCAAAGAGATGTGATAAGGCAGTTGCATATCATATGATTAATATCTTCTGTAACAAGCGTGCATAATCCATACAACTAACACTTGTTAGACTTGATTTAATACTCTGTTTTGATTTTGAAATCATTAATTATATGTCAACTGTGATTTATTATAATATATAATAATATATTCTGATTTAAGATTAGGTAACGTAATGGTGGATATCTGCTAAGCTTTCATATATAGTCAGCACTTTTTTATTCTATGAGCATCTCTAGCTCATAGAAAGCTTATTTTTTTCCGGCGCATCGACATCTGAGGCGCATCGACGCCTAGACAGCTTATTGTTACTAGAAATGCGGGATTTTTTGGGTTGCGCTGTCCCCCTTTTTTTCACTATTTCAGGCTTTGCATACTAACCTAGACTTACACACATGCATACACATATTTCTATATATAAAAAGGCTTACCACTTTTATTTAAACATTTTCTAGAAATTTTTATTGTTGGGGGGTTCCTTGTGTCACTTCAGAGCACTGTGCGCAGCTGCCACATCCATATTGAGTAGATTAATTGCATTTCTTCAATCGATTTCTAAAATCGATTAACCTGAAGTATTACTTCAGAGAGTAATTGCTAGAGTTTTCCGTAATTTTCTTCAGTGCGGCTCAAACGATTATCTTTAAACTTTAAAAATGCTTTCTGTGTACAGTTGTAAATGTCCCTGTCTCGTTTCTATTTGAAACATTTTTTGGAAAACTGATTTAAGGGGTTGAGGTGGGAGTTTTAGAGAATGACTTCAGTTTAAACTGCCGTTACAATTTGTTGGGGCCTGATTGAGGCGCTGCCAAATAATGTAATCACATTAAGCTAGTCTTTATGTGCTAAAAGCCAACCCGTATAATCCCCACCACCTGTGTATGTAATGCTAACGGCCAACTAAACATTTAGTGTATTTAAAAGTTCTTTTAATAAGTCTCTACTAGAATCGTAGGTATAAGAGAGAAAGTCGTGTGAATGTTTCACACCAGTTTTTTTTTTTTTACTTGGATATTTATAACGGGCTTTATACATACCATGGTACATGTATTACCATGTTTATATTCACTGGTTGACAGGGGTCTCTACCTATTAGCGTGAGACTGCTAACCTCCTATTATCGGCCCAACTAACGCTACTTATTACATTTCTCACTGATTATTGTTTTCAGTTGAGAGAAGCCACCGGTTACTGGCATTTAATTCGTATAGGACGTATACGTCAGTCACTTCGGATGAAAGGCTATTGGATAGTGGGATTAGGATATAGGACAGGAAGTGTAGAATTTTCTTATACCAAAGTTTGGCACGCCTGTTAGGAAGCGATCTTAAGGCATTGGGAGCGGTTCGATTGGACACATCATACACACAGAAAGGTGCGTAGATTATGTTCGCAGGATTTAGATTTGAGGATTGGATGGGATTAATTTGGGACGGCGAATTTCATATTCTAACAGTATGTCGTTATCTGGTTATGTATAACATAAATATTAAATTTTGTTTTATTGCCAAGTATAGAGGTTGGGTGTCAGTGTTTAAGTGTCTGTATGGTAAGTTCATTTCTATTCATGTAAGTGGTGTGTGGCAGTTGGTAGGAAGTTCATGTTTGTTGTTCATCCCAAGGTAGAGGGGTGACTGTGGGATTGGACGATGAATTTTAGGGTAGGAAAAGTTATAGTAATTCTTCGCAGGCGATTATAACAATAACCCATTTGCGTGCTACCAAAAAGTTGATTGATCTTTGAGTCGTTTGCGGATGTACAAGAAACTCTAGGAACAGTGCGAGGGTATATGAATCAAGAATCCGACACCAGTGAGTAAGTTTCTAGCATAATCCGGGTGGAAATTCTTGCAGTCGGAAGATATGTCCAGTTCATTCTCGAAATAAAACAGGAAATTATTGATCAAACTGTTGAATGTATAGACAATTTCGTCTGTGTAAGTTGAAAGGTTAGTTTTCTAGCAGGGTGAAATCTTATGTGGCTACCTTCCCGGGTACGCACCAGATATTAGCATTTACAAAGGCGTTAAAGTATCCATTGATATTATTTTAAAGCAACGCTCTTAGAGACATGTTTTAAAGGTAACACGCTCCAGATTTTCTTCAATAAACTGATCTAGAGGTGTTGCACAGACGCAGAAATGAATTCTGTCCTCTGTCTTTCAACACTTTGACCTTTATCTGTGGCATTCATCATAAACATCATCCATATACACATCATAAATATAGAACATCGTAAACATTATCTATCGTCCAAATATACATCATCCATATACACATCATAAATATAGAACATCATAAACATCATCCATCGTCTAAATATACATCATCCATGTACACATCATAAATATAGAATATCATAAATATACTGGCTTTAATGAAGAAAAAGACGACCTGAAAGACGGTTGGAGAGATCTTGCGCCTGATCCTTCATAATTCGAATTTGGTGCTAGTTTCGGGGAGTGAAACCTAGCGGCATCGGACTGCGGGCAGGCCTTTACCCAAACAAGCTGCTCTTTCTCGAACCTAACACTTCTCCGGCGGAGGTTGTACCTTCTGGCACTTACCTCCCTGACGAAGCCGTTCCCTGACCTCCTCCAAGATCAGTTTTAAAGCGCTCTGCTCCCCTGCATTTAGTTCTCTTGAACCCCTCAGCCTACTATCATTTAACTCGTATTCTGAGGCGTGCGCCACCAGCACTCGTCCGAACTTCAGATAAACTGGGGTGTATCCAGTTGACTCGTGAACTGAAGGCCTGAAGACAAAACCAGTCTCTGCTAAATGGTGATCCCATTTACGATGATTATCCCCGACATTGGCCGACAACATCGTTTTGATGACCCTGTTAACCCGCTCAGTCGGGTTCGCTTGAGGGTGGTGAATGGGAGTGAATCGCTGTTACCCCAAATTTGGCGAGCATTCGCTGGAAAGTCCTGTTTTTGTAAACGCTGCCATTGTCACTCAACAAAACTTGGAGACTCCATAAGTAAGGAAAACTCCTTCTTCTACATTCTTTGTAACTGCCGAGGAGATGGCGTTCCGTAAGGGGAAAAGAACTGAGTATTTGGTCAGACAATCCGACACCACCAACATGAACCGATTGCGCTTGGATGATAGCGGGAGTGGTCCCATGATGTCCGTGCAGATGAATTGCCATGGTGACTCCGGATTCGTGGCTTGGCCCAAGAAACCTGCTGGGGGTTTTTGTTCAGGCTTCAAAGTATTGCATATAGAGCAGGTTTTAACATGCTTGGCGACATCTCGAGCCAATCGTGGCCAATAGTAGAACCGAGTTATCCTTTTCATGGTCTTGAAGATTCCTAGATGCCTTTTGGGTCTTCATAACATTCCTTGAAAACATCTTCTCGTTTCTGCTGGAGTGCCACCAGTTTCCATGTAACTTCATCCTGGAGGGGGTTTCGATTCAGGGTCTTCCTCTGAAGCCTACCAGACACAACCGTCCATTTCGCAAACTCTTGAGGGGGTTTCCTTGTCTTTGCCTAGCATTCCTTGGTACATCGGTCATTCAGGCAGTCTTCCGCCTCTATTGAGCGATTTTTGCACTGCCGCCAAGTTCTGCTTTCCTGGGCGGTGCTTGATTATAAAATCATAATTTCGGAGTTTAGCGCCCACCTGGCTAGTCTCCCCGACGATTCCTTGATTCGGTGTAGCCACTGCAGCGCCTGGTGATCTGTGACTACTTTGAAGGTGGTATCTTCTGTGTAGGGCCCTATGGCCCACACTACGGCCAAACACTCCAGCTCCGTGGTGGAATATGCAATTACTGCTGGCACGCAATTCTTTCTCCCCCTCATCGAATTCTTGAGATAGTATCCCTCCTAAACCAAGAGTTGGAATCGTCAGTCTGAATCATAAAGGGCCGAGTGAAGTACGAACATGTCAAAACAGGAGCCTCGATGAGGCGGCTTTTAATTTCCTCAAAGGCCTCTTCCTCTTCTCTATCCCATTGCCATTTTCTATTCTTCCGTAGAAGTCTTGTCAATGGTTCCATCTCATAGAGAATCCTGAAATGCAGTTTGCAGTTTATTGGTCTTGGGTACGCCAGAATGCTTTTCACCTTTTCTGGATCTACTATTAGTCCGTGCCTATCCACTATGTATCCTAAGTAGCATAGTTCGTCTCTGGCAGTCTGACACTTCTCCTTATTTACTGTCTACCCCGCGGCCTGCAGCACTTGAACGTGGCTCTAAAAATTTGGAGTTGCGATGACTATGTCGTCCAGATATACGAAGACCGAGGTTTTCAAGTCAGCTTCCAGCACGGAATCGGCCAAGAGGCCGGTGCATTGTGCAGACCGAAAGGCATTCTTATGAACTGGAAAAGCCCTCGTCCTAGCACTGTGAAAGCCGTCTTCTCCTAGCTGGATTCTTCCATCGGGATCTGCCAGTAGGCACTCTTGAGATCGAGAGTAGACAGATAGCGAACATCTCTCAGCCGGTCCAAAATATGGGAGACATATGGAAGCGGATAGGCGTCGTTCGTCGTGACAGAGTTTTTTCTAAAGTCCACACAAAATCTATAGGACCCATCTTTCTTCCTTGCCATGACTACAGGCGAAGACCAAGGACTGTTACTCCTCTCCACGATTCCCTGCGCTAACATCTCGTTGAGCTACAGGTGTATGGTAGCTGATGGTAGCCTTTTACGCAGCCGATCTCCTGTTTGCTGTTGGCCAGGAAGTCCTCCATCAACGAGTCCAGTTTCTTCCTCTGGTCTGGAGTGAGCTCTTCTCGGGGAGTTATCATGCTGGCAATCTTTGTGAAGTCCTCGTTGGTAGAACCAAAACAGCTTAGTTCTGCTGCTAGGTCCGGTACAATGCCCATTGTTTTCCAAAAATCAACCTCATTATGAGCTGACAGGTTAGAGTAGGAATAATAAGCACCGCGATGGCGGCCACTCTTCCTCGTAGCATAAATGGGACGACTACCTCGCACGACTACATGACATTCAGTTCCGTTTGGGGCCAATACCTGGTTACTGAAGTTTTGTTTGAGCGAAGACCAGGGAGCAAAGCAAGTCCCAGTACTGGCCTTCTACGAGAGTCTTGGAAGCCCCTGAATCCAACAGACCAATCAGCGGTACGCCCAGCACTTCTACTTGAAGGTATGGTCGGGAATCTCCTTCTTTCTTCTCTAGAGCAGTAATGGCCGCTATGCAGGCCGCAGCTCCCTCCTCTTGTTGTGCCGCCCAACGTGACTGTCTCTTGCGAGCCCCTTCTTGACACCAGAGTGGGCTGGGACCTCTTAAACCCGGCCTGCGGCGCCGTTTTCCTGCCGAGGTTTCGCACGACAGTTCTGGCATTGGTAGACCTTGACTCCCGGTTTCTCGCATTTCATGCAGAAAACCTGTCGTGGCTGCGTACAAGTGCGAAACCGATGACCTTCTGATCGGCAGTTCCAACAAGTGGCACGGCAAGTTTTTTGAACGGTCTTCTTTTTTTTTTTTCTTCGCCATCACTGCCTCTGGTTTATCCGCCAGGCAACAGTAGCAGAGGTCATCTTGATGGTCAGCTTCACCTTCGATTAGTTCTTCTGAATATAACCCAAGATCAGTGATTGTGGACATGACTATTCTGGAAAACAGTTCCTTCTCAATGCCATAACCCCATTTCCAGCACTAGTAATTCTGTAGTCTGGGTCCTTAAATCGTGCCGCTAAAGTTTTCCCCAGCTCCAAAGCTTCTATTGCCTTTTCAAACTCCTCAAGGGTCGAATATCTGATAAGCCACAAAACAGCAAGATACTCCGGTCTTAAGTGTCTTTCTATTAGTCTTTAGAGGGCGTGATAACCTTCCAGTTAGTACTTTCATTTTGGCTATGTAAATAGCTGTGGGCTCACGAGCGCCCTGCGTCCTCCTACGAATTTCTTCCATGAATTGGAATTCGTAGTCAGGGACTCGAAGTACTTAGTGTACTCGAAATACCTTAGCACTAGCTCTTATTCGCTCTCAGCCAAATACGAGCCGATCCTGTGAAAAGGTCGCCTGTTGCTTGAAATAGATGCTCCTTTGTGGCATCCCGAGCGATTCGTTTTTCCTCCATCGCTTGCAGGAAGGAATCCAGAGATGGGCCCTCTCAATCACCGAAGAACATTAATCCCCATTTATGAATGGCTGGATCTCTCTGGGTCGATGGCTCATCTGAATGATGTGATTTCACATCTTGTGCTGGTTCTCCACCTGACCCGACACCAACGTCACTTCTTGTTTAGGGGGGTATTGGTGGCTTCTTTTCCCACAATTCATTCCTTAGCATCGCCACCTTATCGGTAAGACGCGCTAGTTGTGGTCGCTCGCCAGTGTGCAGCCTTTCCAGTAAGTGAATTTGTCTCGTATCCAGCCTCCTGAACTCCTCTAGGTTGTCCTCCAGTTTTTCGACTTTCTCTGCCAGGGCTGAACTTCCCCTCACATACGAGACACTCTTCGTCACCACTAAGGGTCTCTACCACTTCTGGGATAGGTTCGTGTGCACTGAGAGTGCCCTCGTTAACTTGCTTTTAAGCTCACTTACGTCTCCCTCCACCGGCAGAGCGCTGATCATGAGTTCATACCTTATCTCGTCCTTTATCAGCTTATTTGCTTTTATTTTTATGCGCAACTTATTCCAAACCGACGTTGGGCGCCAACTGTTACGTGTACTTGATGTCCCGGTGAACTCAGTGGAGATTGGTTGGGTTTAATAAAGAAAAAGACAATGATCAGTCCTCAACAGTTTTAGTTTCAAGTAGGCAACAAACAAACAAAAATGTGCACAAACACAATCAAGTGAGAACATTTATAGAGTGGTAAACAAAACATATCAATAAAATTTTCAAAATAATGCAATAGAATTTTTTATACAAAACACAATACTTGGAAGAATTAATAAGAAAAATAACACTCACACCTGCGGGTTTAATTACTGTCCAAAGAAAAACAAAAGTAACACCACTTTACTAAAGTAACACTTATCTTTACAATAAAAATGGTACGAAACTACCCATATGATTTATTGAGAATATTTTCGAATATTACCATGTGATTTAATTCAATTATTTAAAATATTCCCAAATGGTTTGTCTTTCTCTCAAGAGGCCGCTGCTCTCCGTAATGAATTCCGGAATGAATCTAGCTTGCATTGATTTTTTTTCCTCTATAACACATCATCCATCGTCTAAATATATATCATCCATGTACACATCATAAATCTACAATATATTTAGAAAGTAGAAAAAGAAGAAACGCTTTCAGACCATAAATGTATATCATTTGAAATAAAAATGTACTTGAAAACGGTTATTTTCCCAGTATTGAACAACTAATTAGATTCAAAACAAAGAAGGCGAATTGCGATTTATTTTATTCTCATTTGGATGAAGCATTTGGATCTTTGCTTCAATTGCAGAACTGTAACGCAGAACAGGTACTTATTAAAGAAGTTAAAAAACCCGGCAATCTGGAGAATATAATAAGCAAAATCGAAAATAAATTTATTCTTGCAAGCAAGAAATCCATGCCCTACACTAACAAAATTAAGTTATCGGAAACTAAAAAAAATCAGTTGCTTGGTGGATTGATGATTTGAGAAATTACGAAAAATGGTCAGAAGAAAGAGAGGACAATTTCAGAGAACACTCAATAATAAAGAATTAAGGGAGACAAAACCACTGGCATACTACAGCATCAGAAAAGTATACCAAGAAAAAATACGTGCTGCAAAAATTGAATCCTGGAGAGATGTATGTAACAGCAGTAACAAAACAAGCGCTTGGAAAATAGTTGATAAAACATCAGCAGGCAAGTTTAAGGAAACTTTTCACGTTGTCAACAATTTTATGTGATAGACAGACCTTTACCACGTCTTAGAAAGAAACCTTAGAGGTGTTAATGCGTAACTTTTTTCCAGCGGATGATGGACGATACTGCTTATCATAGAAAGTTGAGAAATAAAATGGAAATGGAAGTGGAAGTAGATACAGCTGATGCTTTGCTGAAATTAAAAAAATGATTAAACATTTTAACCCTAATAAAACGCCGGGTGAAGATGGCATCAACAGCCAGATTATGTTTCGTGTTGTAGAATTGTATCCTAGACTTGTGACCACTATTTATCAAGAATGCCTAACGCAAGGAATATTTCCAACGCAATGGAAGAAGGCTTTGGTCAAACCAATTGTTAAAATAGGAAAAGAACACTCAGACACTGCATATAAGTTTAGGCTGATAAGTTTGTTACCTATAGGAGGAAAAATATTAGAAAAACTATTGATTGACCGATTATGCACTATCTGAACTCCAACGACCTGCTCAGCGATAAACAGTTATGGGTCCTCAGAAAAGCACTGTGATGCTATTATGTTCGTTAAAATATTTATAACAACACATTTTAATAGTGACGAACAAATATTGCTTATTGTTATGGTGGTTGGTTCCGCAGAGCTGGAAAGTATCAGAGACATTTTCCGTGATAGCCTGCTTCATTTTGTGGTATCGACCGGTTTCGGGCGTTTGGGCGGTTCGGGCCCATCTTTAACATATTTTGTAGAAAGAGAGCGATGATAACACAGACTTGCACAGAGCAAAATTGTTTTATGCACCCCGTACGGTATTTTTTTTTTTAAAAACCTTTAATTTATACAACCCCATACAATATACCAGATGCACTTCAATTCAGCAATATCTATAAACATTAATAATATTAACTGAAAATTTTTATGGCTTGAAATTAATTTTGTATCAAGTTAAAACAAGTTAACAAAGTAATTTTTCTAAATCCAGGCTAAATATGAAACCTTGGAAGTATTTAAAAAGGTTATCACTAATTAGCTGAGCCTTAGTAGGTGGCCAACAGGTGCCAGAAAGAATGACAGACTAAATAAGTCGAGCTCGTCCTCTTTCGAAAATGGAGCAGTTGAAGATGATATGGTGCCAAGTCTGCCGACTTGTAAGATCACACGGGCACTCCGATCTGTCAAGGATTCCAAACCGATGAAGATACGCTCTATTTCTGCCATGGCCTGGGAATACCTATGTTATTTTAAAATGGACTCGCAGCGGTGATCTCCTTCTCGACTCATGGTCGGAAAGAACTCCTTTGTGAGAGAACTTTTCTGGCATTCTGTCCATAGCCTCCATTCTCGTATACTATCTGCCGCTAGTTTCCTATGAACGTAAGTGCATGGAACTGATGTGTATATCTCAGGAAGGCGAAAATCCATTGCAGCCTGTTTGGCGAGTTTATCTGCTTTTTCATTGCCTTCTCTACCAACATGAGATTTGACCCATGTAAAACCAACACTGTACCCATTATTTTAAAGAGATTTAAGTTTTTCTCTAACTTTTGTTATTAAAGGCATGTTATTGCGGTCATTTTTAATGCAGTCCAGAGCAACCTGGCTGTCAGTATAAATTACTCCTTACCGTCATTTCAGTAAATATATCCATATCTAAAATCCATTCTAGTGATTTCAATATTGCCAGTTCTCTGCCTGATTATTAGAACAGAACTCATGTAGCTGAAAACGCTCTTCCGAGATGACCTCGCCACGCAAATGAGCCACAAAAGCACATCCAACATTTTCCCCGCTTTTGCTTCCATCTGTGTAGATGGAGAAATATTCTCCATTCATTAACTCTACCATCTGCATTTTAGGTCTGTGCATCCATTATTGAGGACTGATTGGCCATCCACAGTTATATCCCAATCTGGGGCTATTCCCCTTTCTACGGAATATTCCTGAACAAGCTCTTTAATGCTTTAATAATCCTGAGGACGAATAATTTTTTGGCTCTGTCTAAATGATGTTTGAGCTTCTGTGTGTTGTAGGCTTTTAATAATCCCTCATGCCATGCTGGAGCAGCGTAAGTAAGCAGAGGTACCAAGGCACCGTCGTATATCACGCGCAGAGCGTCCGAGGCAATTCCCCAGTGTGCTTGGCTGATCGAGATAAAATGTTAGTCAACCGTATGCTTTTATCTGCTACTCTGTTGATATGTCTTTTCCATGAAAAACTTTTTCAAATATAACACCCAAGTATTTTAGATCTTCGACCATCTGCAAACGGTTATTACTCAAATATACAGAAAAGTCGTTATTTGTTCTTTTGCGGGAAATTGGAAGAAGCACAGATTTTTTGCCATTAAAAACAGTCTTGTTTTTACTTGACCATTTCTCTACTATTCTCATACATTCATTAGCCAAGCACTCAACTTCCAACACGGTTTGGCCTCTGACAGCTATCATTTATAACCAGGTTCCAGTTATTTTGAAAATTTCTCAGATATTCAGGTAGTTGGGCGCCAGGCTTTTCAGCCAATGATTTAAATAAAACAAAATTAAATAACAAAAATTATTAAAAATCAGAAGTAATAAAGAGAGAGAAAAGAAAACTACGTACCAGTAGAGACAACCTTTTCTTCATTCAGGCAGTCTAACAGGCAATGAAAACTGTACATGCAAGTTCGATAATTCATATATTTTCCAATCATAAGATAATGAAAATAATAGGGAAGGTATACCTTTACAAAAGAAAATGTTATATGATGAAACATGCATACTGATATATATATACAAAGAGAGAAATACGAAACTCCTCGAAAGTTATTACATGTCCGAAAAGGCCTTGTATGACGGATAACGGAAAAATTTCGGTCTCACAAATTCGCTGGCTAACGGTTTTAATGAGCACCTTCGATAGTACTTGCCACTCGAGCTTTTCATACTCAACTAGTGGAGTGGGGAGACGGTCCGACTCTCACTCGCCTTTCGCCCCACTTCTTAATTCTCGGGCCCTGTAGCGCCTTATGCGCGTACTTGTTTATACTCCACCCTTCCTTCGGGGCGATGGACCTCCGAGCCTTAGTGTTGATAGGCCTTGAGATGGGCGACGTGGCAGCGACCAATAGGCTTGCCTTCTAGAGTCGCCAGCTCATAAACATTACTAGAGATCACCTTGTGGATGAGATAAGTCAAATTTCGGTGCCAGTTTTGCAGAAAAGTGACGCTGCACATCAGAGAGAGGGTGGCTGCGTTTCCAGACCTTCCCACCTACTTTGAACGAAGTTCCTCTTCTTCGCCGGTTATAGTAATGCGCCTGTTTAGTTTGGGCTCGCATCAGGTTTTCTTCAACCATCACTCTCAGCTCTTTAAGCTTCGCCAAGTGCTGTTGCAATCCTTTGGTTGGTGGTGCCTCCGTCGATTATTCAGGTAGTGGTCCTAAATTGTAATTTAAACCCGGTTGCATAAGCTCTCTCCCAAAATTCAGATAGGCGGGAGTACAACCTATTGAAGAATGAACGCTTGTATTTAGGGCAAACATAAACTCAGATAAATAAGTGTCCCATGATTTATGATTGGAACCCACATAAGCCGAAATCATCGTCTTTATTATCCGGTTGACTCTTTCCACCGGGTTAGCTTGTGGCCAATAAGGTGGAGTGCGGGAATAGGTAATACCGAAAGCTTTGGATAAATCGTAACATAAGGCGATGGATATAAGGAGATGGATATAAGGAGATTGTCTGTGTGAAGAATTAGGGGAGTTCCCCAGCGAAAAACAACTTTCTTGAAAAACTTTATAAAGGTATTAGCATTAGCGGATCTTATGGGAATCAATTCTGTCCACTTGGAGAAGCTATCTTGGAAGACAAGGATGTAGGAGTTGTTTTGGCTCGAACGGGACAAAGGACCAATAATGTCGGAGCAAACTCTTTGCCAAGGACGAGATAGTGGTGTAAGGTTCATAATTCCCACTGGAGCACGCTGCTCCGGTTTATGCATTTGACATATCTTGCAGGTTTTACAAATTCTGCCACTTCTTGATATAATCGAGGCCAAAAGTACACGTTCTTTATTCGGGCTACCGTTTTGTCAATACCTAAATGTGCAGACTCCGGCCTATCGTGAGAGGCAGAGATAATTTCCTCGCGTTCAGAGGGAGGTACTACTTGCTTCCAAGCGTCCACCGTCTCCCCTGTGGACCGTTTTATTTCATCAGGAATATAGATATATAGTTTTCCATGATCAATTTTCCAGTCAAGATAGAGGGATGGACATTTCCTGACTTGACCAAATTTAGTAGCATACCATATCTCCCGGGGGTCTTTACTTTCCGTTATGGAAGCACACTGAACACTAGGATTTTACATAATGCATCAGGGACATAATGATATACTCCCTTGCGATATCTTCCCTCCCTAGTCGGGAAATCCTTCGTGGCAATGATAATGTCATCTAGGTAGACAAATACATGGGGGAAAGATCGGGATCAATAAGGGAATTTAACAATCTTTGAAGTGTAAAATCTTCAAAGTTATATCCTTGAAGTTCTAAAGCCCATCTGGCTAATCGACCGGTTGGGTCTTTTAGGATAGGTAGATATCGTAAACAATTATGATCAGTGACGACCGTGAATTCATAGCCTTCCAGATAAGGCCGAAATTTCTTGATGGCCTATACAACCGCCAAACATTCTTTTTCCGTCACTGAGTATTGCGCTATGAGGGACATAATGCACTGAGCAATGAGACTTCTACTGGCGTAAGCAACACACGCTCTTGTCCAGATTGCACCTAACTCAACACTGCGCCAACGCCTACTTGGCTGGCATCTGTTTATGGCGTAAAAGGTAAGTCAAAATCTAGTCTGCCCAAGATGGGAGCATGACTGAGAATTTCCTTCAAACAGTTAAATGCTTCCTCTTGGTCCGAATCCCAAACCCACTTCTGGTCTTTCCGGAGCAGTTTGGTGAGGGAGGTGATTTTATCAGAGAAATTAGAAATGAATCATCTGTACCACGTCACCATTCCAATGAATCGACGTAGCTCAGACAAATTTTTGGGTGAAGGATACTTCTTTATGGGTTCTACTTTGACCGGATTGACTTTTATGTCCCTTTGTCATTTTAAGGAAACCTAAAAATTCCATTTTATAGCACCCAAATTCGCACTTTTCAAGATTCAATTGCAAACCAGCATCCAGAAGTCGTCTAATGTCCTCCCGAAGGTATTGTAGATGAGTCGGGAAATCCTTCGTGGCAATGATAATGTCATCTAGGTAGGCAAATACATGAGGGGAAAGATCGGGACCGATAAGGGAATTTAACAATCTTTGAAATGTTGCTGGAACTCCGCAGAGACCTTACGGCATCTTCTTAAATTGGTATAAACCCTTATCTAAGGCAATAAAGGCAGCTATTTCCCGGCTAGGTACAGAGAGAGGTATTTGGTGGTAGGCATGTGCCAGGTCTAACTTGCTTAGATATTGGTAGGATTTAAGTTGATCAAGGATTGAATTCATCAGGGAAAGGAGGGTAGTTATCTTTTTTTGTTATTTTGTTCGCACGGCGGTAGTCTTCACAAAATCGGTAGTTCCCATTGGGCTTCTTTACCATTACAATCGGACAGACCATGGACTATTTGAAGGTTCTATGATATCATATTCGAGCATTCGGTCTATTTCTGAATTGATAATTTCTTGAATTTTCGGTGAGACCTGATACGCTCTTTGCTTTATTGGAGGATGGTCGGCGACATTTATGACATGTTCGATTAACGTAGTCATTCCTGTCGTACTTTTAATTCCGTTTCTAACAGATGATCGAGATGAGCTTCCTCTTTAGTGGTAAGCCGGCAGAGTCCCGCTAGACCATTCTCGATCATGTCAAACGTAGCTGCTTGAAAGGCATGGGTAATGTTAGGCATATCTTTGAAGTACCACTGTAAGCCAGCCACATCAAGTACTTTGTCTATGGCTGCCAGTGAATCATGACCAAGATACAAGATATTGGAAGTGAAGGTAATATTCCAAAGCGCAAATTAACGATTCTTCCCTTAGGGGTTACCGATAAGGTAGAGGTATAGGTAACAGTTTCCCTAATCCCATTTGCCATACTAACTGGGTAAGGCCGCACTGCTGAGATAAGTGCACCTAATTGTTCAAGACGATACGCAGTAGCCTCGTTGAGATATGATTGGGCTGCCCCGTATCCACTAAAGCCAGAAGCGTTAAGTTTAATGAGTTACATTCTAAGCAAAATCGAGAATCAGAATGGGCAGGTCCAGAAGCATGAACAGATACTATTTTAGTTGGGGAATCGAAAGAAGAACCAGCTCCACGATTCTTAGTAAAACCGGTTGAAGTTATGGAAGAGGTGGTAGAGTCTGCATTTCGCGAGCCATGGTCGACTCTAGAGCCTTGACTCACGATCCGTTTCCCGGATGTGAACAATTCGGGCAAGTTTTGAAAGTAACCTTTTGCTTCCCACAGTGGTAACAAAATAAAGTTTTCCTTGGCTTCTTGCAATTGGGTATTTATGTCCTAGATCATGACAATTCCAACAATGGTTGGATGGTGGTAACGATTCTTTTCTTCTTAGGCGACGAATTATTTCTAGAGGACGCCAATGTACTGGATGGTTTTGCCTTTACAGAAAATACGGAGGAGGAGTGTTTTTCTATTTTGGTTTTATTTAAATCCTTCTTGGGTGACCCAGTCCTTTGTATGCGTATCGGGGCAAAGGGGCTTTTCTTTAGGAGGTGGAGGGCGAAAGGTTTTAGACCTTGTAGTAGAGGGATTTTGGGCGAGCTGGCACACTTTTTTTGAGCAGCCAATCAGATTGCAGCATTTCTCCCCACCCCTCCCAAGCCACGCCCACCGACCAATCATCGAACTAGATGAGCACTTAAGCCACGCCTCCCACCACCCTCACCGGCCAATCATAGAACTGGAAGAGCACTTAGGCCACGCCCACTTACCCCCACCCCTATTCCGAGGACCAATCATCGATCTGGACGATCACTTAGACCACGTCCCTTTACCCCCACCCCTATTCCGACGACCAATCATCGAACTCGACGAGCACTTTAGCCACGCCCATTTATCCCCTTCCCTTAACTTATCATCCATATCGATGACTCCATTTTCTTTCCACCCCACCTCTTAACTTATCGTCCAATCCGATGGCCGTATTTTCTCCCCCTCCCCACTCCTTAGCCTAGCATCCAATCCATTACCCCCACTCCTGAATTTATCATCCAATCCGATGACTCTATTTTTATCCTCCCACTCCTAACCTAACATCCAAATAGATGACTCCATTTCTTTCCACCTCCATGGTCAATCCATCCCCACAACAAGATGGCGGAACCTAACACTGTAACACACCCACCCCTCTCCTGACTCTAGGCTGGAGGGGGATTTTTTATTTTTATTTTATGTGAAAAAACTTGTCTTACCTGCGATTCGATCCTACAATCTTTAGGTTGGAAGTCGCATCACCCTAACCACTCGGCCATAGTAGTCCTCTCGCTAGCTTTAGTTTTCAACGTACACTTCTATTCTTAACTTCCCCACCCCTTGCCATCATCACCTTACTCTGGGCGAGAGGGGAATAATTTTTTAAAATATATGAAAAAAACTTGTATTACCTGCGATTCGATCCTACAATCTTTAGCCTGGAAGTCCATCACCATAACCAGTCGGCCACAATGGTCCTCTCGCTAGCTATAATTTTCAACGTATACTTCTATCTTAACCCCGACACTATCATAATTTTATTTCCGCTCAACCCACTCACAAAAAATTAAATAATAGAAAAAATATGGCGGAGATGCATTCATCTGTCACACATATTAACAATAATGTATAAATTCACAAAAACATAAAAAAACAATATGGTGGAGTGACATCTAGCTTTCACCACACAATCAAAATAATAAAAAGATTGACTTACCCCTTCCAGCTCCCTGTAGCTGCTGATATTAACACGACGCGCATTTACACAGAACTGAACTCCATCTAGTAAAACAATCTACTATAGTAACGTTTATCCCCACTCCTATGACGTCATTGCTAGTTGGGGCATGCGCATATCGGCCGTTATAGATTAGAAATATCGATTTTATTATATTGTATAACAAAACCACTGCCTTTTCAATATATTATTCGTGTGACGTCACAGCCAATAGCATTGCCACTGCCTTCTAGACAAATCCCCCATTCAGATAACGTCACACAGTCTATAGTGTTTCACTGCCAATCGCAATATATCAATTGCAAATATCGATTATCCATATTGATTAATATCGATTTTATGAATATAATTTATTAATAAAAAACAACACTATCTACTACTTCTACCAGTTATTGCATCACCTTTTGAAATTAAACTTTCTACTAATAAAAAATATATATATATCTATTCTTACCTTAAACACTTTGTATTCTTTTGTTTATTGAACTTTGTAATCAAAACAACATATATCTTGCCTGTCCGAAAATGTTAGTTACTTATTAAGAAAAATGCACAGAAACTACAATGAGTCATCCAGGAAATGATTTATTAATACTTAATCCCCTTATTTAAAAATAAAACTTTGTACTCATTACCTTTCTTGCCTGTCCGGACATGTTACCACAGGTCTTCTTAGCATATTTCTGAATACTTAATCCTATTAAGAAAAAATAAAACTTTGTATCATTACCTTTCTTGTCCGGACATGTTACCACAGGTCTTCTTAGCATGTTTGTAATACTTAATCCTATTATGAAAAATGTAAGTTTATACAATGACTCATCAGGAAAAGTTTTATTTTATTTATTTCTAACATATCTTGCCTGTCCGGACATGTTACCATATGTATTTGAACATAAACTTTGCATTAACAGTATTATTCATTATAAAAGAAAAAAATCTTATCTTAATCCCTATTTGTGATTTTTGTTTATTAAACTTTGAACTCAAATGAACATATCTTGCCTATTCGAGCATGTTACTCACGTTACAATATTTTAATCCTACTATGAAAAAAAATATTTGCATATACAATGAGTCATGAACACCTGCCCAACCTTGCAAAAAGTTTATTATTTTTCCTTTCGAACATTGTTAATACTTAATCTTGTTAAGAAAAAAGTATGTTTATACAATGTTAAGACTTAATCCTCTTAAGAGATAAGGAGAATATTGAACACCACTAGAAGCTATCCCCACCCATTCTAGTGACATCATTTTCTCAACCAATCAGAATGTAGAACTATATTGTATTTCGGTTATGCGCACTAGCTAATGGAATTTCGGCTCTCACACGCTTAGCCAATAGGAATGCAGTATTACATGCAGCTCAATAATCAATTATTTTCATCATAACCCAACTTTAACAAGTCATAAAGAAAAAAAGAGTTACTTATCCCATCCAACTGCCTGCTGCTGCTGATGCTCACATCTTAACATAACACACGCATCCCGAGAACTGACAAACTCCAAAGAAAACTGCCCATCTATAACTTATTATTTTCACTCTATGACGTCACAGCCAATTTACAGTCTTCTAAATCTACGACGCATGCGCAGTGATCGATCTAGCGAATAACCGATTTCACCATCTAATACGCATGCTCAAAACACTAGCCAGCCATTAGAATTGCAAGTTTCAAACTTCTAAATCTACTACGCATGCGCTGTAATCTATGTATGAGAATACTTTTTACTTAATAACAAATAGGATTTCTACCTTCTGCGCAAGTGCTATTTTGCCATATATTACGCATGCACAACACACAAGTTTTAGCCAATAGAACCTTTTTACAGGTGTTGTAATCTGTGGAAGATATAAATTATACTAAGCTAATGTTTGCATATATATGCATCGATCAAGCATAACGATTACACATATCAATCTAGTATATCGATTATCATCGATTTATGAAAATACTTTTTACTTATTTATCCATCTATATACAAACCAAAACCACTGTCCATTGTTTTATCAACTAAAATGATGACTCACCATGCAAGTTACAACAATTCTTGTCTATAAACAGCATACATATCCCCACCCCTCACATCACGCCACCCATGTTAGCCAATGGTATTTCGAATATAATAAAAAAGAAAGAAATACTCTTTTAATATCTATGGTTATTATGAGTTACCATGCATGTCTAACATGCCTGATCAAGCTTCAGCCAGCTACAGTTCACATTTCCTTTCTGCAAAAATTTAATATACTTACCAAATTTTATATATGTTTCTTCACCAGATAATTAAAATTCCATTGAATAAATAAATTATTACCTTTTTATTTAAAAATTCACAAAAAATAAATTATACAAATCACTCCAAATTTTATTTCATGTCTTATCTGTTTATCAAAAACCTAATACAAAGTAGATATTTTCCTCCGACCTAATGATATTTCTGAACATCTCATCGGTAATCTCTAAAACAAATCTGTTTGGTAGAAAAACTCTCTTTAGCTGCTCTCCATATGTTGTAGTACGGCAGCATATAACTTACCTTGTTGGATCATATATGATGTAACTTATCGCAGTGAAGATAGAAATGAAAATTTTTCTTTCAATGCCACCAATTCACGCACACAATTTCTCTAACCTTACAATATTATGACAACACTTACTAGTTAGCTTATGAAATGCAAGTCCTAAATTTTGTGCTAATTATCATATGTAACTATTCAGCCCCCATCTAGACTGTCTCAACTCATACCCCTTCTAACAGGTCACAACACGTCTAAACAGTCATATATTTTTTCCCCTCTAACCTAGGTTTTTAGTCATAATCTATCGTGTTTTTTCAAGATTCAACATGTATTTTGCCTTTACGTGCTGGAAATTTTGATTTTATTAACATACAATCTGAACTGTAAAAAATGAAACGCATGGATAAGTTTCTTAGTCTTCTTAACTAAAAAATATTTCTGTATATCTCATCCTTGTTTAGGTACCAATATGTATGGTATAATATTCATGCCTGGCAATCTGTGTAGCTGGTCACATTATTCTTACAGTCAAATATGCTTAATTTAAGATGTCTGTTCCGTAACTGGACCTGATGGGTGGTTCTAAATTCTAATCATTAATTCAAAGAAAGCAGTCTATTTTATTATATATTCGATCCAAAATTTGTTGTCCTTAGAAAATCCACTGTCAGAAAAGATGGCTGCAAGCTACTTTTTATAATTAAACTAATATTGAAAAATATCAAGTAGACTTCCATGACCAAACATTTTTTTCCCTTATAAATGTAATTTCACTAAGAACCCTCCATAATATATTTAATGAAGCAAATCATAATTTATCTGAAACATTAGGTTGATTAAATATTTGGGATACACTATTGAATGCAAACACATTAAATAAAACACTAAACATTGTCATATCTAACAACAACGACATGGATTCTAGCATACGTATATCATGAAAACTTATGAAGAGATGTGAAAATTCGATGAAAATCAAGAATAAACACAATAAAACTAAAAACATTCTCAGTATTCATGAGCGGTAACATCGCTAAAAATTGGGTTTTGCTCTTCGTAATACTATAGTAAAAATTTCCGCTTTTTCTTTAACAATCTATAGACATTCTAGAGAATTGCGAGATAACCTTTTCTAGAAACCCAATTTTTTACGAGATATTGAGGCGGTGCAATTAAATTTTTCATGAATTCATTATATTAATAAGGTTAATCTGCAAGTTTTTTTTTGTTTTCATGCAAGTGTATGGAGGGAAACAGCCCTTTGGATACATTCATTTGTATGTTACTTCCTTAATTTTGTACTACAAGTTTATGTTCACAATTACTTTTCTCCTACTTTTTCATACATGGACTTCAAGAATGTACTAATTTTAAAGTTTGTCCGATCTCATTTAATGTTAGCCAAACTTAATAGAGCAAATTGGTCATTTAGAGAGACACAGCTGATACAATTTTTACCAGAAAGATTGCATTTGGCCCAATTTTATAACGTAACAACCAAGAAAGTAACGCATTATTATTATTATATTTAGATGGACTTGTTAGAAAGCATCATTTGTATTTTATTTAAATATTCCAATGGTTTTCTCACGTTTTAACAAGCTGACTAGACAGAGTACATTCAAAATTCGAATTTTACTTAAAAATATCTCTCCAATTATAAATAGGCTTGTTGAATCACCTGCTTGTGCCTGATTTTTCATGTCTGAATATTTATAAAATTTCATTTGATGAACAGTAAACAATGAGCCACCTTATCATTTTAAGACTTACATAATGTAAATGGACACAGTATATTGTATTCTGCAGGATTTACCAAGATTTTCGTGTTCTTATTCTGTCATTTTTGTGTAACAGTAATAATTTTGCTGAGAATTTTCGCATTTCTGCACTATTTTTTAAGAAAATGCTTATGCTATTTCGAGTAAATTAAATTTAGCGATGTTACCGCTCATGAATACTGAGAATGTTTTTAGTTTTATTGTGTTCATTCTTAATTTTACAGCGAATTTTCATATCTCTTCATAAGTTTTCATGATATACGTATGCTATAATCCATGTCGTTGTTGTTAGATATGATAATGTTTAGTGTTTTATTTAGTGTGTTTGCATTCAATAGTGTATCCCAAATATTTAATCAACCTAATGTTTCAGATAAATTATGATTTGCTTCATTAAATATATTATGGAGGGTTCTTACTGAAATTACATTTATAAGGGAAAAAAATGTTTGGTCATGGAAGTCTACTTGATATTTTTCAATATTAGTTTAATTATAAAAAGTAGCTTGCAGCCATCTTTTCTGACAGTGGATTTTCTAAGGACAACAAATTTTGGATCGAATATATAATAAAATAGACTGCTTTCTTTGAATTAATGATTAGAATTTAGAACCACCCATCAGGTCCAGTTACGGAACAGACAAATTAAGCATATTTGACTGTAAAAATAATGTGACCAGCTACACAGATTGCCAGGCATGAATATTATACCATACATATTGGAACCTAAACAAGGATGAGATATACAGAAATATTTTTTAGTTAAGAAGACTAAGAAACTTATCCAGGCGTTTCATTGTTTAGAGTTCAGATTGTATGTTAATAAAATCAAAATTTCCAGCATGTAAAAGCAAAATACATGTTGAATCTTGAAAAAACACGATAGATTATGACTAAAAACCTAGGTTAGAGGGGAAAAAATATATGACTGTTTAGACGTGTTGTGACCTGTTAGAAGGGGTGTCAGTTGAGACAGTCTAGATGGGGGCTGAATAGTTACATATGATAATTAGCACAAAATTTAGGACTTGCATTTCATAAGCTAACTAGTAAGTGTTGTCATAATATTGTAAGGTTAGAGAAATTGTGTGCGTGAATTGGTGGCATTGAAAGAAAAATTTTCATTTCTAATCTTCACTATGATAAGTTACATCATATATGATCCAACAAGGTAAGTTATATGCTGCCGTACTACAACATATGGAGAGCAGCTAAAGAGAGTTTTTCTACCAAACAGATTTGTTTTAGAGATTACCGATGAGATGTTCAGAAATATCGATTAGGTCGGAGGAAAATATCTACTTTGAATTAGGTTTTTGATAAACAGATAAGACATGAAATAAAATTTGGAGTGATTTGTACAATTTACTTTTTGTGAATTTTTAAATTAAAAGGTAATAATTTATTTATTCAATGGAATTTTAATTATATGGTGAAGAAACATATATAAAATTTGGTAAGTATATTAAATTTTAGCAGAAAGGAAATGTGAACTGTAGCTGGCTTAAGCTTGATCAGGCATGTTGAGACATGCATAGTAACTCATAATAACCATAGATATTAAAAGAGTATTTCTTTCTTTGTTATTATATTCGGAATACTATTGGCTAACATGAGTGGCGCGATGTGAGGGGTGGGGATATGTATACTGTTTATAGACAAGAATTGTTGTAACTTACATGGTGAGTCATCATTTTAGTTGATAAAACAATGGACAGTGGTTTTGGTTTGTATATAGATGGATAAATAAGTAAACAGTATTTTCATAAATCGATGATAATCGATATACTAGATTGATATGTGTAATCGTTATGCTTGATCGATGCATATACACACATTAGCTTAGTGTAATTTATATCTTCCACAGATTACAACACCTGTAAAAAGGTTCTATTGGCTAAAACTTGTGTGTTGTGCATGCGTAATATATGGTAAAATAGCATTTGCGCAGAAGGTAGAAATCCTATTTGTTATATAAGTAAAAAGTATTCTCATACATAGATTACAGCGCATGCGTAGTAGATTTAGAAGTTTGAAACTTGCAATTCTAATGGCTGGCTAGTGTTTTGAGCATGCGTATTAGATGGTGAAATCGGTTATTCGCTAGATCGATCACTGCGCATGCGTCGTAGATTTAGAAGACTGTAAATTGGCTGTGACGTCATAGAGTGAAAATAATAAGTTATAGATGGGCAGTTTTCTTTGGAGTTTGTCAGTTCTCGGGATGCGTGTGTTATGTTAAGATGTGAGCATCAGCAGCAGCAGGCAGTTGGATGGGATAAGTAACTCTTTTTTTCTTTATGACTTGTTAAAGTTGGGTTATGATGAAAATAATTGATTATTGAGCTGCATGTAATACTGCATTCCTATTGGCTAAGCGTGTGAGAGCCGAAATTCCATTAGCTAGTGCGCATAACCGAAATACAATATAGTTCTACATTCTGATTGGTTGAGAAAATGATGTCACTAGAATGGGTGGGGATAGCTTCTAGTGGTGTTCAATATTCTCCTTATCTCTTAAGTCTTAACACTGTATAAACATACTTTTTTCTTAACAAGATTAAGTATTAACAATGTTCGAAATGAAAAATAATAAACTTTTTGCAAGGTTGGGCAGGTGTTCATGACTCATTGTATATACAAATATTTTTATTCATAATAGGATTAAATATTGTAACGTGAGTTACATGCTCGAACAGGCAAGATATGTTTATTTGAGTTCAAAGTTTAATAAACAAAAATCACAAATAGTGATTAAGACAAGATTTTTTTTCTTTTTTATAATGAATAATACTGTTAATGCAAAGTTTATGTTCAATGACAAGTGGTAACATGTCCGAGCAGGCAAGATATGTTAGAAATAAATAAAATAAAAATTTCCTAGATGAGTCATTGTATAAACTTACATTTTTCATAATAGGATTAAGTATTACAAACATGCTAAGAAGACCTGTGGTAACATGTCCGGACAAGAAAGGTAATGATACAAAGTTTTATTTTTTCTTAATAGGATTAAGTATTCAGAAATATGCTAAGAAGACCTGTGGTAACATGTCCGGACAGGCAAGAAAGGTAATGAGTACAAAGTTTTATTTTTAAATAAGGGGATTAAGTATTAATAAATCATTTCCTGGATGACTCATTGTAGTTTCTGTGCATTTTTCTTAATAAGTAACTAACATTTTCGGACAGGCAAGATATATGTTGTTTTGATTACAAAGTTCAATAAACAAAAGAATACAAAGTGTTTAAGGTAAGAATAGATATATATATATTTTTTATTAGTACAAAGTTTAATTTCAAAAGGTGATGCAATAACTGGTAGAAGTAATAGATAGTGTTGTTTTTTATTAATAAATTATATTCATAAAATCGATATTAATCAATATGGATAATCGATATTTGCAATTGATATATTGCGATTGGCAGTGAAACACTATAGACTGTGTGACGTTATCTGAATGGGGGATTTGTCTAGAAGGCAGTGGCAATGCTATTGGCTGTGACGTCACACGAATAATATATTGAAAAGGCAGTGGTTTTGTTATACAATATAATAAAATCGATATTTCTAATCTATAACGGCCGATATGCGCATGCCCCAACTAGCAATGACGTCATAGGAGTGGGGATAAACGTTACTATAGTAGATTGTTTTACTAGATGGAGTTCAGTTCTGTGTAAATGCGCGTCGTGTTAATATCAGCAGCTACAGGGAGCTGGAAGGGGTAAGTCAATCTTTTTATTATTTTGATTGTGTGGTGAAAGCTAGATGTCACTCCACCATATTGTTTTTTTATGTTTTTGTGAATTTATACATTATTGTTAATATGTGTGACAGATGAATGCATCTCCGCCATATTTTTTCTATTATTTAATTTTTTGTGAGTGGGTTGAGCGGAAATAAAATTATGATAGTGTCGGGGTTAAGATAGAAGTATACGTTGAAAATTATAGCTAGCGAGAGGACCATTGTGGCCGACTGGTTATGGTGATGGACTTCCAGGCTAAAGATTGTAGGATCGAATCGCAGGTAATACAAGTTTTTTTCATATATTTTAAAAAATTATTCCCCTCTCGCCCAGAGTAAGGTGATGATGGCAAGGGGTGGGGAAGTTAAGAATAGAAGTGTACGTTGAAAACTAAAGCTAGCGAGAGGACTACTATGGCCGAGTGGTTAGGGTGATGCGACTTCCAACCTAAAGATTGTAGGATCGAATCGCAGGTAAGACAAGTTTTTTCACATAAAATAAAAATAAAAAATCCCCCTCCAGCCTAGAGTCAGGAGAGGGGTGGGTGTGTTACAGTGTTAGGTTCCGCCATCTTGTTGTGGGGATGGATTGACCATGGAGGTGGAAAGAAATGGAGTCATCTATTTGGATGTTAGGTTAGGAGTGGGAGGATAAAAATAGAGTCATCGGATTGGATGATAAATTCAGGAGTGGGGGTAATGGATTGGATGCTAGGCTAAGGAGTGGGGAGGGGGAGAAAATACGGCCATCGGATTGGACGATAAGTTAAGAGGTGGGGTGGAAAGAAAATGGAGTCATCGATATGGATGATAAGTTAAGGGAAGGGGATAAATGGGCGTGGCTAAAGTGCTCGTCGAGTTCGATGATTGGTCGTCGGAATAGGGGTGGGGGTAAAGGGACGTGGTCTAAGTGATCGTCCAGATCGATGATTGGTCCTCGGAATAGGGGTGGGGGTAAGTGGGCGTGGCCTAAGTGCTCTTCCAGTTCTATGATTGGCCGGTGGGGGTGGTGGGAGGCGTGGCTTAAGTGCTCATCTAGTTCGATGATTGGTCGGTGGGCGTGGCTTGGGAGGGGTGGGGAGAAATGCTGCAATCTGATTGGCTGCTCAAAAAAAGTGTGCCAGCTCGCCCAAAATCCCTCTACTACAAGGTCTAAAACCTTTCGCCCTCCACCTCCTAAAGAAAAGCCCCTTTGCCCCGATACGCATACAAAGGACTGGGTCACCCAAGAAGGATTTAAATAAAACCAAAATAGAAAAACACTCCTCCTCCGTATTTTCTGTAAAGGCAAAACCATCCAGTACATTGGCGTCCTCTAGAAATAATTCGTCGCCTAAGAAGAAAAGAATCGTTACCACCATCCAACCATTGTTGGAATTGTCATGATCTAGGACATAAATACCCAATTGCAAGAAGCCAAGGAAAACTTTATTTTGTTACCATTGTGGGAAGCAAAAGGTTACTTTCAAAACTTGCCCGAATTGTTCACATCCGGGAAACGGATCGTGAGTCAAGGCTCTAGAGTCGACCATGGCTCGCGAAATGCAGACTCTACCACCTCTTCCATAACTTCAACCGGTTTTACTAAGAATCGTGGAGCTGGTTCTTCTTTCGATTCCCCAACTAAAATAGTATCTGTTCATGCTTCTGGACCTGCCCATTCTGATTCTCGATTTTGCTTAGAATGTAACTCATTAAACTTAACGCTTCTGGCTTTAGTGGATACGGGGCAGCCCAATCATATCTCAACGAGGCTACTGCGTATCGTCTTGAACAATTAGGTGCACTTATCTCAGCAGTGCGGCCTTACCCAGTTAGTATGGCAAATGGGATTAGGGAAACTGTTACCTATACCTCTACCTTATCGGTAACCCCTAAGGGAAGAATCGTTAATTTGCGCTTTGGAATATTACCTTCACTTCCAATATCTTGTATCTTGGTCATGATTCACTGGCAGCCATAGACATAGTACTTGATGTGGCTGGCTTACAGTGGTACTTCAAAGATATGCCTAACATTACCCATGCCTTTCAAGCAGCTACGTTTGACATGATCGAGAATGGTCTAGCGGGACTCTGCCGGCTTACCACTAAAGAGGAAGCTCATCTCGATCATCTGTTAGAAACGGAATTAAAAGTACGACAGGAATGACTACGTTAATCGAACATGTCATAAATGTCGCCGAGCATCCTCCAATAAAGCAAAGAGCGTATCAGGTCTCACCGAAAATTCAAGAAATTATCAATTCAGAAATAGACCGAATGCTCGAAAATGATATCATAGAACCTTCAAATAGTCCATGGTCTGTCCGATTGTAATGGTAAAGAAGCCCAATGGGAACTACCGATTTTGTGAAGACTACCGCCGTGCGAACAAAATAACAAAAAAAGATAACTACCCTCCTTTCCCTGATGAATTCAATCCTTGATCAACTTAAATCCTACCAATATCTAAGCAAGTTAGACCTGGCACATGCCTACCACCAAATACCTCTCTCTGTACCTAGCCGGGAAATAGCTGCCTTTATTGCCTTAGATAAGGGTTTATACCAATTTAAGAAGATGCCGTAAGGTCTCTGCGGAGTTCCAGCAACATTTCAAAGATTGTTAAATTCCCTTATCGGTCCCGATCTTTCCCCCCATGTATTTGCCTACCTAGATGACATTATCATTGCCACGAAGGATTTCCCGACTCATCTACAATACCTTCGGGAGGACATTAGACGACTTCTGGATGCTGGTTTGCAATTGAATCTTGAAAAGTGCGAATTTGGGTGCTATGAAATGGAATTTTTAGGTTTCCTCGAAATGACAAAGGGACATAAAAGTCAATCCGGTCAAAGTAGAACCCATAAAGAAGTATCCTTCACCCAAAAACTTGTCTGAGCTACGTCGATTCATTGGAATGGTGACGTGGTACAGATGATTCATTTCTAATTTCTCTGATAAAATCACCCCCCTCACCAAACTGCTCCGGAAAGACCAGAAGTGGGTTTGGGATTCGGACCAAGAGGAAGCATTTAACTGTTTGAAGGAAATTCTCAGTCATGCTCCCATCTTGGGCAGACTAGATTTTGACTTACCTTTTACGCCATAAACAGATGCCAGCCAAGTAGGCGTTGGCGCAGTGTTGAGTTAGGCGCAATCTGGACAAGAGCGTGTGTTGCTTACGCCAGTAGAAGTCTCATTGCTCAGTGCATTATGTCCCTCATAACGTGGCCTAAGTGCTCAGGACGTGGCCTAAGTGCTCTTCCAGTTCTATGATTGGCCGGTGGGGGTGGTGGGAGGCGTGGCTTAAGTGCTCATCTAGTTCGATGTTTGGTCGGTGGACGTGGCTTGGGAGGGGTGGGGAGAAATGCTGCAATCTGATTGGCTGCTCAAAAAAAGTGTGCCAGCTCGCCCGACCTTTAAGTTGTTCGAACTCCTACCCTTTGTGAAGGAGATCGGCAATGGAAGTGGCTTCTGCAAAACGAATGTGAAATTGATATTTAGGCAAGAGATTTTTATAAATCTTTTCTAATTGTTCTGCTAAAGAAAGTAGTTTTGTCAATTGATTCATCAGTGAACGAAGATTTATGACAAATGTAGAAATATCTTCTTGATCACCCTGGGTTCTACGATCTATTTCTCTTTTCAGTCGATCTTGGTAATCGAACGGGAAAAATGTATTGCGTAAATTGCGTTCAAATTCTTCCCTATTTGTCCACGCAGATTTGTTCAGGCGGTGCCATAATAAAGGTGTACCCATGAACATTAGAGGAAGCCATGACATAAGAGTAGCATCCGGAATGTTAAATATTGTACGACGTTCCTCAAGGGTTATTAGAAAATCTTCTGCACTGCATGTCGACGATCCGTCAAATTTAAGATCGGCAAATGGCATTTGGTAAGGGGAAGGAGATATAAAGTTAGGACCTAACATAGTAGAGTGACTCAGGACAGGTAGAGAGGTACTGTAAGTTAACGGAACTGTCCCCGATAAGGTGGAAGGGACCCCGGAGGTTTGAGGGCCGTATATTATCCCCTGGTCTCCTTTTGTCATGTCTATGTCTGAAGAGACCGCCCACAACACTGGTCTATTTAAAAAAAAAATCCTCAGATGTTCTCTGAGACTCGCAACGTTACCATCAGTTGGGAGGGAATAACTCTGTAATATTTCTAATATTTCTACTTTGTTCAATTCATATATCCATTGAAGTTTAGGCGGTAGTCGTGGGATAGTTTGCCGTCAGGCATAGAAAATTACTGGGGAGCTTATACAATTCGCAGTATGTACAAAACGTAAAATAGATAACATCAAACAATCAGACAGAATACCCTGAAATTATTAAAGGAAAGAATACAGAAAATAAATTACAGATAGTATTGAGAAATATTATAAAGTAATATCTATGTAAGAAATGAAATAATAAATAAGAGAATGAAAATTAAGCAAGTCTTATTTGAAGTATTTAGCAACAGAAAATAAATTGTAAGTTCTTATGTATATGAAGTACAAATAAAACTGTAAGGGATAGAGAAAGAAAAATAAATATAACTTATAAAATAAAATCTAATACTTATAATTAAGAAAAAATAGAAATAGAAAACATAACAAAAAAAATGCATTCAGATTAATCAGATAATAGATCGCTAGAAAAATTCAGTTCTCAAATAATAATAATAGCGTAATTTTCACCAAAAAATAAAAATTAAATAGATATCTAAGTAATTACTATAAACAGTTATGTAAAATCATCAAAAGAAATTTATTTATTTATTTTTTTAAATGATTTTATCAAACATATAGTGTAGCTATTCAAAACTAAATGAAATTATAATTAACGATTGCAAAGTTATTTTCTTCTTTGAAGAAAAAAAGATTTACGACAATCTCACAATAAACAAGTGAATAGTAAGTAAACAGTACGATGTTTTCAATAACTACACTTCATCAATGACCTCATATACGTACTCTGATAACTAGAGTACTTTAACTTCTTTTTGTTTATTCTAATAAACTACATTCTAAATATTTCTAATAAAGTAGAACTTGTTTATAAAATAAATTTTCTTAATAAATCGTAATACGCTTTTAATAATGTATTATAGATGTAACTGTAAGAATAATTATTAAAATATACATGCCTGATTTATTATTATACCAAAAATGTATTATCTGGCCCCACGTTGGTTCGCCACTTATAACCAGATTCCGGTTATTTCTAAAATTTCTCAGACATTCAGGTATTTGGGCGCCAGGCTTTTCAGCCAATGATTTAAATAAAACAAAATTAAATAACAAAAATTATTAAAAATCAGAAGTAATAAAGAGAGAGAAAAGAAAACTACGTACCAGTAGAGACAACCTTTTCTTCATTCAGGCAGTCTAACAGGCAATGAAAACTGTACATGCAAGTTCGATAATTCATATATTTTCCAATCATAAGATAATGAAAATAATAGGGAAGGTATACCTTTACAAAAGAAAATGTTATATGATGAAACATGCATACTGATATATATATACAAAGAGAGAAATACGAAACTCCTCGAAAGTTATTACATGTCCGAAAAGGCCTTGTATGACGGATAACGGAAAAATTTCGGTCTCACAAATTCGCTGGCTAACGGTTTTAATGAGCACCTTCGATAGTACTTGCCACTCGAGCTTTTCATACTCAACTAGTGGAGTGGGGAGACGGTCCGACTCTCACTCGCCTTTCGCCCCACTTCTTAATTCTCGGGCCCTGTAGCGCCTTATGCGCGTACTTGGTTACACATTGCATCATCGGCAAATGCGATATGCAGTAATCCTAAAGGGAAATTCTCTTTCAACAGCGAGTCGTACTGGATTATCCAGAAACCCGGTCCGCAGCAAGATCCCTGGGCACAGCCTCGGGTTATTTTTCTGTTGATCGACCTAGATTTTTCTGTTGATTGGCTTCAGTCTTAGCCTCCTATTTGAAGAGTAATTAGCAGAAGTTGATAAAAATTTCTAGGACAATTAAAATTCTCTAAATATACTAATATTGCAGGCCATCATGCTGCATCAAATGCTCCTTTAACATCTAAAGAAATTAATAATACAATTTCTTTATTGTCCAAGCTATTCTTTACATAATCTTTTACAGCTACTATAGCATCCGTTGTGTTCTTCTGAGGAGTGAATCCATACTGTCTATGACTCAGCATGTCATGATGTCGTAAGAAGTGCCGTATTCTATTAATAAGTAATTTTTCCAGAATTTTAGCCTTAAGAGATAGCTTATCGGACGAATCTGATCAATACTGTTTTTCATTTTTGAGCTATGCTGTTCATTCACACAAACACAGACCCTTTTCTAATAACCACTTTTTTTGGACTGAGGGGACCTCAAAACTCGTATTTCCGGTGAAAACTCGATATCGAACATTTGAGACGATTACAATACAAAGGAGTAAGAGAAAGTAAAAAAGAAGTTGATGCTTGTATCTTGTTTCTAGCAACCCAAAAAAAAATTTACTGATTTTGGATTTCTAACCAAAAACGAAGACAACACGATCTTTTTTTCTAGCTATTTTCCTAGTTTCCGAGGACAAGTCGATATCCATATACGTGGACCCCCTGAATATATAAGTAAATGTATGTAATAGTGATATTACTTACCGACCGGTTCCTTCTTGCCGGTCTGTGTGCTAGTGTAATTAGTTAGCCTGTTTGTATGGCAAGTTCTGCCGGCTACTACATATCTCCAGCACAATAATAAAACATCTTTTTTGTAAAAGTCAGTTAGTAGTAGCTTAAATAAAAATTGGCCAGTAAAGGTAATTGTACTGATTGTTACACGCAAACACACACACACATATAGTACAATGACTTTCAATTTTTGCATTTAAATAATTTTGTATTTCTCAAATTATTGGTTTCTGCTATTTTGTAGATGATTGTTGGGATCGTATGCTCACTTTAGTTTGTGCGCAGTTTTCTGATGTGTTTTTATTTGATTTTTGCAGCTAAGGTGTAGATTTGGGTTGCTATAACCTTTAGTTGTTTGGAAATAATGATCTAGAGATAGTGGTACAGGGTCATCAGTATCTCTACATTTGAACTGTGTACGTGGTAGAACAGAGTGTATGAGATGTGCATAGTGAATTCGGCCTAAATATGGCACAACTATCCATTCTCACACATCATCTGTTTCAATAAAACAATTATTTTTACTTAATAACATTATGGGTGTATGATAAGAATATTATATAAATAAATTATGAGTCATTGTATTAATGTTTTGATAAGTGTGTACGATTTGGAGGAGTGTGCGGCCTTTCCCACCTGTCTATACAACATAATAATTATTTAGTGAGAAATGTAAAAACATTGAATAATATTCAAGGTTAACATGGAAACCTAAATGATGATAATTTATGTTAAAACTGACTTGTTTGTTTTTGTGTTGAATGTTGCTGTTACATCATCAGTAGTTCTTTGAGTCTGATAAGTTTGATATGTATAAAGCAGTGGTATGGTTGGCCAGATGTTACATACAGGAAACGTACTATTTAAACGATAACTATGTGTATCAGAACACACATCTATCTGATGATCCACATTGGAGCCATACTGGCTAGACGCATCACAGTACAATCTGTTCCGCCGGTCAGCTGATAGCAGTGTTGCCACTACATTATTATTATTAGTTGTTTAGTTGTTATGAAACTAATTTACAAATGCAGTAGCTCAGCTGTTAGTACTGACGAACTAATATTATCTTCTATTTTATACCCTCTCTCTTTAAAATGTCTTTCTTCTATCTTTGTAAAAATTATTTTGTTGCATTTATCTACAGTTATAATATATATATTTTGTATAACTATATGTACATTCTTGCAAATAGTTCTAGTATATTTAGTGCAGTATTTATCCGTAGCGCACATTGGCAAAACTTATACAATAGCTGTAATATTCGGAATGTTGAGTAGTTCAAATGTGAAAAAAATGAAAGGATATGTGAAACTACTTTTTTCAAGATTTTCTAGAAAATGGCTCCAAAGATTTTGTTTAAATTTCCTCAAACAGGCCCAATGACTCTCATTTTCACAGGAAATCTTGTTTTTGAAATGTCTGGGGAAGCTGTAGCATTTCCTCTGGAGTGCTACTTTCATGGGATTCACTTTCTACTATCTGTAAAACATTATTGTCTATTAAATAAATTACTAGAATTCCAAAATATAAATAATTTTTCCTTCATCTTCTTATAGGCAAGTTTGGCTCAGTAAGTGGAAGTGAGTGAGTAATAGTGTAATGTATCACAGCCTAGTTAACATTGAAAATTGAAAGTGATGAAAGCAGTATCTCTTATTGAGTCTCAAGATATTACGGTGTCGTGTTATTAAGGTCAGCATATCTTATGTTTGATCTGTTGGATATTACACAGTTTTCTCCACCTGATAGAAGTTACGAGGCCTCACCTTGGTACGGTACCTCCTTAAGGAGATCATCTTTCCCTCCTACTATCATCTCTGTTAGTACTTGAGTGCATGGTAACTTACGGAAATTTGAGGTACTGTCGTCGTGGATAGTGGTGTGCGAGCTGTGTGAGAAGTCATCTATAGATCCCTTGGGTGCCGTGTTTATGACATAATTAATAAATTCTCCCTAAGAATAACATAAGAAGTGTAGCCAAAAAGCTAGTCCTATAAATTTTAGAATTTTATTAATTTTCGTCAATATTATAATGAAATTTGTCAACATAATTTGTCTCATGGTGACTGGATACTCTTGTCCCATGTGCTACCATTTTTTTAAGGCCCTCTTCAAGAAAAAATTTGTAGCGTGTAATTTATCCATTTGTCCATCGCTAGGTCTTTGAATTTTATCCCACACATAGTTTTTTCCAGTTCTGGAAATAGGTGATAATCGTTGGGGGGACAAGTGTGCAAAATAAGCATATAGTGTAGAAGAACTTTGCAGAATAAGCATATAGTGTAGAAGCACTTTGCAGTGCAAATCATTTAAAATGTTGGCAGTGTGGAGCTTTAATTGCCATGCTGCAGCAACGGAAGAACGTGCAACTTTTATTGCAGCGCATCGGTACTGCCGAATGACAAGACTTAAATGAGTACAAACAGCAGAGCGATTCCTTTAAGCTTAGAACCACCCTTATTTGTAATGATGTAAATTTTATTATATCAGATATGGTTCAAACACCCACAGGACTGTCTCAGGGTTCAACTTATCAGGGACAAATTTATTAGATGTTGTAAATTTATCGAAAATATATTTACTATGGAGCTGATATATCGGTGTATATCTGCTGACATCAGACCAATATCAATTATATATTGTTTACATTTCTGAAAACAACCAGTTGATATTCCAGTTCCATAATAGTGATGGTAGACCGAACTCACCGATGGAATTGTCCCAAACCAGAAATTACATCAAACTTTCCGTGGTTTTTCGGTTAATATATACAGAATATGTAATCTAAAAAAATTTTTTTCAACCATGGCAATCATCAAAACATATCCTCTGTAAAATGAATTTTGAAAATTTGACAGGATTGCAACACTTTCTCATGGCAGCAGTAAGAGAAAGTAAAAATTTGACAGGATTGCAACACTTTATCATGGCAGCAGTAAGAGAAAGTAATAGATGGATTTCAACTGAAAGTAAGTGCCTTCACTTACTCCGTATATTAATTTTTAAAGAGCAAGCTACCACCCGTCTATTTATTTATTTATCCTGTACAGCAATAACAGTCACTTAGACCATAAAAATTGCAGTCAAATACAAGGGAAAAAAAGTAATTCACAAGAGAATAAAAAAAAAATTACCACACGATTATACATAAATACAAATAAATAAACTGCACACAAACACTAGGAGATGCAAAGATTTTTAATATAGCTTCTATTAATATAAATTAAATCCTTTTCAGAGGGAATTAAGTTATTCCAGCTCCTGCAGCACGAGTGATTAGATCTCTGTTGGCTGAATGTTTAGATGCTGAGATCGGTAGTGCAAATGTCGTAGTCTGTCTCAGTCTAACGGGAGGCACATAAAAAAGAAGGCTTGCTAATAATTCGGGGCAGTCTATATCTCCGTTAACAGTTTGAATATAAATAGGAGGTTATTCCGGCATCGTCTTTTTTCCAATGATTCTAAAAAGATTTCTTCTGAGAGCCTTTCATTTCTCCTAAGGAAGTAGACAAACTTATTTTGAATCCTTTCGATTCTCTTGATGCCCTCAGCAGAGCTTCGTACGGACTAATGCGTTGTGCAAAACCAGTATACCCTTTGCATCAATAATTTCCCTGCTATGCCTCGATAAAGTTGTCCAGATTTTTTACAAAAATTATGGTAGTCTCTCCGCAATGCGTCCTTTAGTTCAGTTCTAATTTTAGAATAGTCATATGCTTCATTGGACGAAGACATTTTATGTCTTTTGTGTAATGACTTCTTCTTTCGTAAGAGTTTTCTGGTATCAGCAGAAAACCAACAAGGAAATCTATTATTTCTAACAATTGAAGTTGGCACATATAAGCTTATTGCAGCCTGTAAAATCTCATAAAATATGCTTACATTTACGTTAACGTCGGAGTCACATAACAGAGCATGCCAATCAACCGTGGAAAGGAATTCGTTTAAATACCTATAATTTGCTTTCCTAAAAATTTTTTACAGAGGGACGACGCCAATTTCTTGGTCTACATACAGAAATTTTAAAACGGAAGTGCAATGGTGGGTGATACTTATCCATGGGTAGAAGAGGTTCGATATCACAAAAAAACCGAAAATCCTCCTCATAAGAAAAAATAAGGTCAAGACATAAATTATCACAATTCAGCACATTGTTGTTTTGGTGGAGACCTAAGAGCTGGCTATCATCCCAGACAGCTTTTAAATCTTGAGTATATGAAGCATCACTGAACCGGGTGGCTTGTTGATAATCATATAATCCTCTCAAATTGAAATCTCCGGCTAGAATAATTTCTGCATTCGCATACTTCAATTGAAATTCGCCAACCCTCTGAAAAAATTCCGTATAATAAGTAACTGGTGAGTTAGGAGGAAAGTACGAGTATATTGAAGAGATAAGTAATTTTCTTTTGGGAGTCTCAACCGAGATCCAGAGCTCATCATATTTATTTAATTTGTTATATAAACAGAGGGATGTATATTTTTCATCTATAGCGATTAAGACTCCACCACCTCGTGTCTTACCAGTAGATTCAAAGCATCTGTCTGTTCGGAAAATTTTAAATTTAGAATCAGTTAAAATCTCAGAATCACCGACTGCAGAGCTGAGCCAAGCCTCTGTGAATATTATAATATCAAGGTCATTTGCGAGAGCACTCAGTTCTAAATAATTTTAGCTTAGAATTTATTCCTCTTACATTTAGGTAATAAACAGTTAGAGAAACTTCTTTAACATCAACCAGTTTAACAGAAGAACACGCTGCAATGGGGATGTTATTACAAGCGTTCACTTTCTGCACAGAGCATCTTTCAATCCCTAATGTGTAGTCAAGTTAGAATAGTTATTGCCATTTATAAGCAAGCCATGATTAAAAGTTGGCTGTTTATTTGGAGTTACGGAACTTTCACCAACACAATTATGTAGTAGGGTTGGTCCGTCAGAGAAATGCTGAATTAAAAAATCATTCATATTGTTATTAACAATGTGTCCATATTCACTCATAAAAAATTTGAGTATTTCCTTGTATCGCTCTCTACGGGTTTGAAGTAATTACCAATACTAGAGATAGGAAAACCTTTATTCGTTGATTGTGACTGTTCGTAGGAAGTATTGCTGTTGCTATTAGCATTCGTGATTGATAAAATAGTATTTCTTATATCAGAAGAGTATTCGTCGTCCCGCGAATATTGACGTCGACAAATGTGGCACTTTGAAAAAGTACACTTAAGTTAAATAATTTCAAATTTAGATTATAGATGAAGTCATTTCTGTAAGCTAATTTGCTACTGTAGTAATAAGGGAAAGATAATATACAAATTTGAGTATTTATATTCGAGTTTAACATATGAAAATAAAACTGCTTTACTTCATTTAATTTGCTTCCGGTAATACAATTTGCTCCACATCCAAATATAAAACAATCTTTTGGGCCTAATTTTTGAATACAGGTAAGTGCATCACTAATAAGAATTTCAAAGGATGCATTAGTATATATATCATCATACACGACTTGGGATTCTTCTTCTCAAATCTGACCCAATATCTTTGAAATAATGGAACTATGAACACATTGTAATCGCTAATGAATTGGGAAATGTCCAAAGATTTATTAGATTGCCGTGGTTGTGTATTAAATGATTTTTCCCTAAATTCTGTTATATGTTCTGTTTGGACAAAACTACTTTTCAGACTCTTTTCAGAGAAATTTTTAATATCACATTGTAATAATTTAATCAATTCCTTACATCGAGTGAGTTCGCAGTTTAAGTTATCTATTTCATTCCTTAAAGTAGATATAAATAGGTGATTCTGGCGGCAAAATTTTTGAGCCCCAGGCACTTATGAATTTACGCCCGAAGGCAGGGGTCTGGCGCGCGGCTACAAAATTACGATGAGACCCCCATCTGATTTTTAACCAGGGAAAAAAATATTTTTGAGCCGGGGATGGCATGCGAGCATGCGGCTACGTTTTGAAAAATCTAGCTTGAAAACAATCTAAGGTAAAAAGAATATTTGTTAGCCGCGAGATGGGCATGCCTGACCTGCGGCTATGTTTTATAATATTTAGCTTGAAAATATAAGGTCGAAATTTGTCAGGGAAAAAAAATTTTTTTTGAGCCGGGAGATGGCATGCGAGGCATGCGGCTAAGATGTGTAATATTTAGCTTGAAACATTTTAAGGACTTTAATAATGTTTTTGAGCCGTGAACTGTCATCCAAGTCGAGGGCTACTATTTTATAATATTTAGCTAAACACTTTAATATTTTTTGATATTTTGTTCATGTTTAAATTATGTTTACACTTATAATATTTTAGATAAACACATTCTAAGGACTTTAATATTGATTTTGAGCCGTGAGATGTCATCCAAGTCTAGGGCTAATATTTTATAATATTTAGCTAAAAACATTAAATAAATTATCATTCAATACTATGAATAAAGACTTTGTTTTTTTTTATGTATTGTTAATAACATTCTAAGGACTGTAATATTGTTTTTGAGCCGCGAGATGGCTTCCAAGTCGTGAGCAAACATTTTATAATATTTAGCTAAGGACTTTAATATTTTTTGATATTCAATATTTTTCCTTAGAACAATACATAAAAAAATCAAAGTCTTTGTTCATAGTATAGTCTAACAATACCTAAAAAACACAAAGCATTTGTTCATCGTATTGTATGATAATATCAGAAATTATTAAAGTCCTTAGCTAAATATTATAACCACTTAGCCCTCGAGGTGGATGTCATCTCACGGCTCAAAAACAATATTACAGTCCTTAACATGTTTCAAGCTAAATATTATAAAAACTTAGCCCTAGTCTTGTATGCCATCTTAGGGCTCAAAAACAATGTTAAAGTCCTTAGAATGTGTTTAGCGAAATATTATTAGTGTAAACATAATTTAAACATGAACAAAATATCAAAAAATATTTAAGTGTTTAACTAAATATTATAAAATATTAGCCCTCGACTTGGAAGACATCTCACGGCTCGAAAACAATGTTAAAGTCCTTAGAATGTGTTTATCTAAAATATTGTAAGTGTAAACATGAATAGAATCCATAAAAATACACAAAGT
>JAAEAF010003059.1:0-106910 GCA_011037195.1 Triatoma infestans | reverse complement strand
TTTTTTTTTTTATGACCGAACCTCAACATCTATTTTATAACATTTATTAAACGAATATAAAATTTAGTATACGCGTGATTCGAACTGGGGACTTTCTACTTACGATCATAACCACTACACCAAACCCGCCACAAATATAGGTTCTGTGTAAGCAAAATATTTAAAAAAAAAAAATGGTTGGAAGCTCAAATCTAACATTTGTTTAAGAACATTTTTGTCTGATACCGTGTTGTCAAATAAGGTAATGGACGAAACAATTATTTAGAATCCTCTATTTGTGGAGGTCGGTAAAGGTCGCCAGTTTCTCCAAAACTGTTTCTTTATTTTTAATCTATTTATTTTTTTTTGGCGCATCGACAGCTTTGGTCATTAGCGCCCCGTATTCATTATATATCTTTACAATCTGTGGCCTCTCGAGCTGGGTGTTTCTCTATTAAAATTATTTTCATTTACATTTTTATAAAGTTGCCGTCCTCCAATGTGTAATTATCTACATTAAAGATAAAATAGTTTGTGGGTGTGTTTGTGCATTGTTACTAAGCTTTAATTGTTACCTTCTTTTTCACAAATAATAAATATATAAGAAGATGTCAGACCCTGAAGAAGGCAATATATTTGCCGAAACGTCGGTGAAAATTTAAAAAGAGTTTTTTTTTATGACCGAACCTCAAGATCTATTTTACAACGTTGAATACAGCGGTCGTATCGAAAACCAAAACAACGTTAATAATAAAGTATGTGCTTCTGGCCCCGTCCGTGACACCTTATTTGGTAGTTGAACGTTAAGCCTGTCTGAAAAATCAGCATTACCTTAATTTTTATATAAAAATCATGCGCTTATTTACATATTTTTTAACTCAGGCAATCTCAAAATATGTGGTGAAACTCAATTTCGAAAATTTAACACGATCGCAAGACTGGCACTCCTTACAGCAGAAAGAGAAAGTAATAAGAGAATGGAATTCATGAAAGAAACTATAGTTTACCCATGACATTATGCAATTGTGAATATTCGATGCGAATATTTCAAAACAATTCAATTTTCTAACCAGCTGATTGCAAAGTAAACAAAGACTAGTTCAAGAATACTGGCAACAGATAACTCATCGCTAAGTCGCTGGACTTTAATTGTTACAACTTGTAATACAAACAGTGTTTTACAATGGTCTAAAGTCATTTTTTTTTTTAATACACATATATTAATATTAATCAATGTCATCAAGGGGCTGTTCAGACTGTACCAAAGAAAATGATACACGGAAACAGGAACGTGTAATTAATAATCATTAAGCTTTTGTTAGTAAAACTAGAGAAGACTGCAGTTGATAATACATTATTATTTAAATCAAGAAAAGCGAGATGTAAGACAGTATAGAATCGATATAAAAACCGGATAAACGTATAAACGAAATAAGCAGAATAAATGAAAATCCACTGTTCCCCTGACTGAGCACGGCAATATGGATTGGTGGAGAAGAAGGAAATTATTTCCCGGCTTTGAAATGGCCTATGTTCACAGGAGGTTTCTTCTTTAAAAACATTCTCTGATAATCCGTAGAAATAATGGAAGGAAATGTGCTAATCTTAAAACTGGGATGACATAAGAAGGGAGGATCGTTTGAATATGGCGGCATTAGGTAAGCAGGTAACAGCAGTAGGGCAAGTGGGGAGATGGCATTAGTTTTTTATGAATGAAAAAGAAAGTAAAGGTTTGGAGGAGGGAGAAATATGAAGCCGTCACATTATGAATATGAAATAAGCTCAATTTGACTCAATATACAAAATTTAGCGCTTTCATCTGTGAACAAAATCATTTTTCTACTTGTATTAAAACGTACTTAATTTGGCAACAATTTAAAAACTTCCGGTCAATGAGGTGCCCAGATTAAGAACATACGTTTATAAAGAATAGTGTGTAATGTATTTGTGTGTGTGGTGTCTAACGCAGAAAGCTCAAACATTGTATTCCGTTTAAATACCACCTCCGCTTCCTACACGAAGGTTTTGTAAGTGCGAGTTTACTGAATGGATTGTTCAGTTTTTACAAAAAAATTTTAAAATAGCAACAACGATTTTCTTTGAATTTGGAATGGTAACCTGCATATTTATAAACATTAGTTTTATTTGAAAATCTTCTTCGGAAAAATTATTTTTGGGGTGGTGGGGTTCTGAGGAATCTGCGACATTAGATTTCAAATGTGATATAGCCATTGAATCGGGGCTCGAGACTCGTAATATCATTCACTTTGGTTGATGGATTACTTAATATTAGCAGATTAACACTTCTAACAGGTATCATCAATGCAAAATGTACACTACCTGCCAATCTGCATACCATCCTCACAAAACCAAACCACGGATAATATTTGGCTATTTTCAATTTTATAAACAAAAATAAAATCACACAATGAAAATAAAAAGCAAATAGTATGAATAGAACAATGTGTAGTTACCATCAACAACAAACACCTTATCACCAGCCGCAGCTAAAACGCTGATGAAAGCCGCAAGAAACCTCGGCAGAGAATCTGGCTAATCTGCACAGACAGGAAGCCAAGGAGAAGAAGAAAAAAAACAGGTATCATATGAGCAAATAAACATTTAGTAAAATTAATTTTATAAGGAAATTTATGAATTATAAATTGTATTCATGGCAATAAAAGAAAGTCGTGTGGAGTTTCATACTATCGTGTTCTGAAGTAAGAGGAAGTAGTGCGTTGAATTACGTGTAGAAACTGAGTTTTTATATGAAATATATGTTTGAGTCTCCTCAATTTCGAATAAATGGTTTTTAAGTCTGTCTGCAAGTTTTGTTTAGGTTGTGTGTGAGAGTTGGGAGTTCAAACATGATATTTCAGTTAGGCGTTGCCGTGGGAGATCCGGATAACTAGGTTCTAATCTAAATCGGTCATCCCAAAGTTACCATCGCTTTGCTATGAGTGAATTAGCTTTTTGTTCTGCGATTTTCTCGAAAACGGCTCCATCGATTTTCTTTGAACTTTATTTACACTTTGAAACATTTTTTGTGGAAAATTCATTTTACGAAACGTTAGGCTTCGCTCCAAATTGCTACGTTGGTGCAGTGGACGATTTTGCAACATGTATGATATGAAGGAATATTACCTTGTTTGTGGAAATCTCTAGTATGAAGAAAATTTGTCTGTGAATTGTTCTCGGTTTTAAAGATGTCTGCCTGTCTCGGGACTTCTGATTTATTCATTGATAGTTCTATCATGGAAATATTATTAATATTACTATTAAAACTAAGATATCCTGGACACTAACTCCCTCAACCATTCCCTAGAGAATGTTGCCCTCTCATATATGCGGAACTTGGTATAAGAGAAACGGGGACACTGACCTAGGTTATAGGACTATACGGTTTCCCTGATTCGCTCGTCACAATTCTGGCTCAACGGATTAGACATACTGCCTATTTTATGTAAATGAGTTTGTCCAGTCCAATATACCTACCATGACTCTCAATTGTATCCATGTTCAGGAAAAGAAAATACATCATGTACCCCTTGTTTTATATCTTTTATAAATCTCTTAGCCTGGAGACAATCTTTCGTGTCCCTCCAGCGTTTCTCCAGTTCCCTATTTCTCCATTGTTTGACTTTCCTGTTGCAAAATTGCTAGGTGATGGCAACTACTAATTGCTCGGCTGATGGAAGTATTACTAATATAGATAATAGTCTTCAATTGTGCAAATCCAAGTTTTTTCTAAACTAATGCCAATTTACTAGTTATGTGAACAATGTATCTTATTCTATCAAGTTGTAATCTAGAAGAAAGATATAATGCATCCCAATATTCCGGCGGCAAAAAAAGAGTAAAAGTTAGAGCTTGCTCTGAATGTTAGAAAAGAGCCCTAGGCCAGTCAGTGCGAAGTGTGTACGTTAACTTCATAACCGAGTTAATCCTTGCGGTGTAGGTTGAGACCAATCCGGCAGATAGATGATGAGTGTACCAGTAGGAGAGTTTGTTCTCTCTTCATCTCTGTAAAACACTTAATACATTATTCCACCCTCAACTTCCAGTTACATGAACGTCGTTTAACGAGAGAAAGAGAACAACGCTCAGGGTCCAACACTCCCTTTCCACTAACTCAAACATATTCTTTGCTTTATTGCGCTTGTTTTCGGATATATTACTCGTAATATAAAATTGACTAAACAGACTTTAGAAAATTACTTTTATACTGTATATGATATCATAGTTTTAATTTGTTATTGTAACAAATAACTGCTTTTTACATTCTCTTGCTGCCACGAGGGAAAGTATAGCGACGAACGGGTCAAATTGTCGAATGAGTTCCACCGGAAATACCGATGAGGGCCTCTTAAGAACAAAAGGAAATCTCTTTAGCGATTGATCTGTGTGTGACACAATTCTATGTGTGAACATATCTCAAAAAAATAGAAAAATGAAAGAAACATCACAGGAAGTACATACTGGATGGTACTACTAAATCCGGTACGAAGTTTTCAAGCTATAGATTTTTTTTTTCCATTTTTCGTAATTTTCTATGAATTCCGGATCATGGTATCTACACATCCACTTTTATTGCCTGTCCACTTTTATTTGAAATATTTTTCCAGCAAAATTGGGTTCTAGGAAATCTGTGATGTTAGATTTTATTTGTAATTGAGGTTTGTTCTTGGCGCTTTCTTCTGGACTACAAAGTATTATTTTAAATCACTGCTAACCTGTATCCCTAATTTGTCTAACCAACATGTATCCCCAAACATATCTGTTATATTACCACTTATATGTTGCATATATTCATTCATACATTTATACTCGGTAAATTAAATTTTGAGTAAAAATTCCAAGTTTACAGAAAATCGTGTCAATTTTGTAATTATTATATTAACTGCAAAAAGAGAAAATCGTGGGAATATTTCATATTAGTAATTCTTTTTATCTTATTTTAATAGAAATTTTCATTGGGATATTTTAAATGCTTAGGTTGGTATACCTTGCAGACATCTTTCTTCAGAATTCAGTTGAATTAATGTTCCTGCTACACAATGGAAATAAAGAGGGGATCTATAATTCCAAAGAAGATAACTAGAAATAAAACGTACAAAAAATCCAAAAATGGGATAAAACAGAACAATAAAATTAAAGAACAATGAAGATTAAGAAGATTTGTGTGAAAACAGTGAGTACTACCTACCTTACAATAGAAAACCAAGTAAAGAGATTAGGGATAAAAATTTCTTTACAAAGTGTACTGCAAATCTCTTTGAGTGCTGCCCAATTCCAGTAACATGCTCACTTGTTAAAGATTTGGAACTTTGTCACAATTCTTATCTCCGGTCCTTGTCCTTAAGTAAGTGTGTATGTTACCGTGTAGGTTACACTCCGAGTGTGTAAACTGATTCAGCCCTCTCATAGCACTGTTTATCAGGAAATCCTGAAGATGCATATCTCAAACTTGTCGATGCCTACAAAATGAAGTGGGCTTTCACAGAAAAAAATGTTTCCAGCCCCAGCAGGCTCAGGCACAATAATTCTGCAGTGCTTGAATTTAATCCATCAATAGCAAGTGATTCTTTTTTTTATTAATTAATTCTTAATATCGTTTAAAAGTAAAATAGGCGTAATCGAGTCCTGGATGTTAAATTACAAAAAAACTTTTAGGTTCAATAAATTGAAAGTAGTCCATGAAGCATATTAAATAGGCCGTGAATAGAACTCAATAATCTCTAGAATGCAGTTGCCTGCATTATACAACAATAGAAAGAAAGAAAAAGGAAAAAAGTGCTATTTATAATTCATAGTAAGGAAGTAAATGAAGAAGAAACCAAATGAAAATGATTGATTAACAGTGAATAATAATAATAACTTTTAATAAATATAAATTCAGGGAAAATAGTAGCTTAGTTTATATTTTAATCTAGTTTATTAATTATATAAAATAGAAAGTTAAATTTAATAAACAGAATGAAGATTTTAATACAGTCTTAAGAAGTACTTAATGGAGAAAAGTTGGAACTTAACTGTACCGAGCGCAGCACACATACACTCATACAGTGGTGAACACTGTTCGGTGTGTATAATAACCTTATTCCCCACATTATAATGTAATACTATAAACCTCTTCATGTCCTTCTTTATATCATTCACTTTCCATTGTTCTTTCAGATATTTACAATATATTATTTTAGTTTCAACTAACCGTACTTATTTTTTACTCTTTCTCAAACGGACTTCACGATCTGTCGGTGAAAGCGGCACTGTTCTTTGCTCTTAAAAGAAGACGCGATGACCAAATAGAGCCAGAGGCTCGCCACTACAGGGAAGTGGCCAAACAGGACGCAGATGAGAGCGCACTCTACTACTAGCACGTAAAACTACAATAACGTTAGGGAAAAACGACATAAAAGAAAAAAAAGAAGAAGAGGTTGGAATATTGTACCAAGCAGCTGAGAGCTATAAATACACATGACGCTTTGCGACCATAAAATTTATTTATAAAGGAGCACTTTACTTTATTATTATTATTTTTTGTTCAATAACTTTGCACAAAATAAAATAATATACATACATTTATTTGAGTGGTAATGCGATATGAGAAGTGAATGAATATATTCCTAAGTTATTTTATTTGATAATTTTAGTATTACATATGTGTGTGTGTGTGTGTGTGAGAGTGTGCGTTTTAGACTGTGCAATAAAACTACGGGGAGGGACTATATAAAGATAATAACAGGTGTTGGCAACAGTATTGGGGAAAAGTATGAGTAGGAGCAGTGTAGTGGCAGCAATGAAGTCTGTCTGTTTCAATGAACGTTGGCAGACACATACCCGGATATGTACGAACCCTTACTCTTCATTTCCTTTGTAACGGATGTCTCCAGTGTCCAGCGGAGAGAGCTAAGTGTTGCTGCAGCTTCTATGAAATTACGCTAGGATCTCTCTCACAACACACACACACTTTCTTTCTCACACTGCTATCTCAAGTCCGTAGTTGTGTTTCTTGTTCGTTTCACTGTCTCTTTTAGAAAATATATCAGTCTTGGTGCTTACACACGCTCACCACTATGTGGCGCTCTACCCCACTCTAACTGGCGGATATTAACTGTCCTATCTATCTCTCAAATACTTCTCCAAATATCACTAGCCCAAAATTGCACGCGTATATATACAGACTAAATATATACATTTAAGGTTTCCGTCTTTAAAAATCTTGTAGAATCCTGTCTCATGGCATTATTTGCCGGCTCAAACAGTGAAACAGTAAGTTGTCGCATAAAATTAATGATTCTGATACCGATTTTTCCTGTCGAGTTTAAGTTGAACTCTGATTGCGTGAATTTCCCCCTGGAAGATGCTGGGAAACTTGCCCATGGGCTCCGAGTATCTGGTCGTTGGCCGAAACACTTTGACTCCAGTCCCCTAAGGTATCGACCCCATCCATCCTTATACCATTCAATGGTACATACTTTAATGCCGGAGAGAGCGGATTCACTTCTCTACTTGTATTGAGCTTCGAAGAAAAATTTTTAACCAAGCTGAACTTCTTTACCTAGAAGAGTTCCAGCGAGAGCTGACTGACATGGTCTTACTCGCCCATGCCCACCACACCATAGGTGATCATGGGTCTCACCATCATGGTGTACATCCATTCGGGGTGCTTGGAGAACAGCTCCAAGTTTTTATAACTAAAACAGTGAAAGGAAAGTCGTGTGAGAGTTTCACATTAGATGATTATACATTTAAATTAAGCAACTTCTTCCACTACCGTCTCTGGCCCAGCAGCCTTCACGCTATACTTCTGTAATACTGAACAGAGAAGAAATTTAAAGAAACATGCACAAAAGAAACCACATTTGTACCATACTTAATGTTTATTTCAAAAGAACCTTATAAAACCTTTTGCGTAATTAAAAACATTGTAGGATAAAGAAGAATTTCTTCAGTATGAAAGGCGCATTTAATCATCACTTGAACTAAAGTATCTTTTTTCTTAGGATTTGCAAAGAATATCTAATGAAAAAGTTAAAGTGTATTAACATTGAAATTAGAAGTCTTAATGTAACAAATATATATTGAGCTAGAAATATATTCCATGTATTTAATAATCTGTCTGAAAGGATTTTTCATAAAAGAGAAAGCTAAAATTTATCAGTTGATTAAAGTAAAAGTATGTTTCACTTCCAAGTAAAAGTTTTGCCAAACTTTGGATAACTTTTTAATAAAGTACAGAATTTGTTTGGAGATGTTATTTTTGTGGAGCTTATGGGATCTTATCACCCATTTGCTTTTGATACAAATTCAGCAGAATAGGCAAAGCGTATTTAATTTATTGCTAAAATGAGATGCGATTATTATATTTATCACTTCTGAAACATCGACTAGAATCTTGGGTGGGCGAACCCGCCTGGTTCTGAACCTGACCTGTATCACATTCTATACCCTTCAGTTCCATAGCACCGCCATCCCGAAGTGATTATTGGTCTGCGGTCAAGGATCACCCTTGTTGTGTTATTATTAGTGGAGCCAGCGAAAATTAATTATATCCTAGCTCATAGCAAAAGTGCAACAATATATGGCACGACATATTAATTTATTTTAAAGTAAAGTTGCATTACTAAAAATAAAAAGTAAAATAGCCACTTATTAGGTCTTGCATCGTAATTTGGTTAAATTACCATCGAAGAATATGAAGAATAAGTAGTGCAAAGATTGAAATGAACTCGCTGGATGCGACATGCCTCCGCTCGAAGAGATATGGCGATAGATTTCTTATATTCCACTTAATACATCTTAGAATGATCAAAAATCATCCATTAGTACTAGAAATACTTTTCCAAGGGTTTTCTGGTAAGTGTATGTCCAAAGCAGCGCGCATTTTTTAAAAAGGAATAGATAAAGGAAGACGGCGATCCTGAAAATGGTACATGGTTCCCCAGAGGGAAGTAACTTAATCTAGAACATCGCTCGCTCACATACTGTGTGCAATCAATATTTGACACTATTGGAACTTTACTGTGAGAATATCCGTCTTACAGCCCATATCTTGCACATCAGATTTCCTTTTTGGCGGGACACTTTCATGGCGTCAAGTTTCTCACTAACGAAAAATTGAAAATAAATTTGAAAAATTAGCACATTTCAATATAAAGAATTTTTTCTTCAACAGCTCATTAATTTGACTACTATTCTACTAAAATTAGCGGCCCTAGACATTAAAAGCAAAAAGATAGTGTGGCCTCTACAGCTCACTGTCCGGTGATGGACGGTGTTGTCTGTAACATGAGAACACTGTCCGGGGGCCGGCAGTTCACTAAGAAGGTTCCAGGCGCCATTGACCATAGATTTTGACGTGCCTAAAATTAAAAAAATTGAAAATGGTATTCAAATCGTCAGGCCTTAAAATTACAATGACATGTTTGTACGGCAATGGCCAGAGTAGGTTTTAAAGAAAAAAGAAAATTCTTTGTTGCTCTACGTGTTGGTTCTGTAAAAATTTATTGGAGAAAAGACAGTATTTTACAGTATAGTAGTTATGAAAAAGTGCTTAGATTTATAACAAAAAAAAAAAAATTAAATTAAAGAAATATTGAAATTGAAGAAATTATAAAACAGAAGTGACAGTAAATTAAATAAAATGATATACAATAAGATAAAATAAGACAGTTTACTCCTCTCCTACCTTCAGGGTAGGAGAGGAGTAAACGTTGAGACTGAAATGAAGAGAGATTTTTTTTTTTTCAATTTAAAAAACTGTTAAAAGATGGAAGGGATAAGAAAAATGTTTGTAGTGAGGCGCGGCAATTTCAAATTTGGAAGAACAAATTACTGGCGAGTATCTTTTCTTAGGGTTAGAAAAATATAGTTGTAGGTTGAAGTTATGATTACTTTGTCTTTTTTAAAATTGATAGAATTCGGATGGAGTTGAATTTGTAAGGATTCGGATAGAAGACGTTTTGAATGGTTGGGTAAGTGGTTAAAATGGAAGGGTTATTGAAATCGATGACATGATAGAAAGCCACAACATGTCAATTTTTTGTTAATAATGTCTAATTCGTGTTGTCTGATTCTTTTCTGTAAAAACTGTTCGGATTCACCTATGTAGCAAGCGTTGCAGTTGGGTGTAATACATTGAAGTTTGTATACCGAATGTGTTTTGTTAGATTTTTTAATAGGATCTTTAATTTATGAGAAGATTTTATTTAGTTTGTTGGTGGGAGAGAAGCCTGTTCGGAGGAGGTTGGGGATAAAGTTTTTGAGGATGTTAATGATTCTATTGGAAATAGGACTAATGAAAATGAGCGAGTGGTTCAGTATTCGTGTTACGTGGAATGTTTTGAAGGTTCTGTGTTGGAGTTTTGTTTGTGTATTTTTGAATGGTTTTGAGAATTAGTTGAATAGGATAGTCATTTTTAACCAGTATTTCTTTTATTTTTTTGATATTGTCCTGGTGGAACGATGGGTCCGATAAATGGATTGCACGGTTATATAGGTTTTTTATAGTGTTTATTTTTTGGTGTAAAGAATGGTCTGAAAGGAAGTGTAGTAGTCTTCCAGAGTAAGTGGGTTTAGTGTACCAGTTGTGTGTGAATGCGTTGTCATTGTTGCGAACGATGAGTGTGTCAAGAAAGGCTATTCTGTTGTCATTTTCGGTTTCTAAAGTGAATAATATGCGAGGGTGATAAGAGTTGCAGGTTTGAAGGAAAGTGGAATTGTGGTCTGGATTAATGGTGAGAAACAAATCATCTACATACTTGAAGATGGAAGAAATAGGGTTTTGGAGAGAAGAAAGGACAGAATCAATTAAATCGTTCATGATTATGTTGGCTATGACTGGAGACAGGCAATTTCCCATTGCCAGACCATCATTTTGATGGTAAAATTTGTGCATAAATGTAAAATAACCGGACTTGCAACAAGGAGAGTATGGAGAAAAATGTTTTGTGGTAAAGAGGTATTGGGTTGAATGAATGTCCAGTTTTCTGTATCAGTTCTAGTGCTTTGTCAGTTGGTATGTAGTGAATAAGGATACGGCGTCAAGAGATATCATAATTTGGTTAGAAGGAATTGATAATTTTTTTATTTTTTCAACTTTCCGAATGTAACCTTCCCGTTTTCAATAGACAACGTTCTACAGGTTACCTCTAATAGGTTACCGTATATGTTTCTCTTTTTACATCCTTTATTAAATAGTTATAGATGTTGTAGGAAAAATATAATCTTAATGCGTGAGTAAAGTCCTTTTACAACTCTCTTTCCGTTGCGACAATCGTTGCACTCGTATGGGCAAACCTCAACTCGAGTATGTAAAAGTATCAATTTAGTCTCTTTAAATATAACTATTCTCTGCCGACATAAAAAAATAGTAGGGAGATCGGTTAAATGTATAAATATATTAGCGGATTGGGTTGAAAAAATAGGTAAATTGTGAAATACACTATAACCATTTGTCTCTTTACTAATTGCATGACATATTGAATTAATTAAAAAGAAGAGGATCTAGACCCTTGTGGTACACCAGAACTAACAGAAGCTGAATTTTGTATCTCTCAAACTGCCTTCCGTTATTAAATTGAATAATAAAAAATCCATAAACTCTAAATTGGTTGTAAGATTTAAATCTTTTCTCTTGTCAAAAGCTTTACTAAACTTAATATATGTGCTATCCTTCTGTTTGCCAGCTTTAAATCAATTTAAGACACTATTTTTAAAGATTGCAAGCTTAATAAAGTGTAAATAAAAATTGTATAGTTCAATAAAAAAGGTAAGTTAATCAAGTAACAAAGTCTTAAATGCTTGAGACAAAATAGACTGAGTAACAGGCCTATGGTTCGTTTTATCAGTTTCGCACCGTCCTTGAAAACCTAGAGGTGAGTTTTAGAATAGATATTTATAAAGTAATAAATTGAAAATATGTTTTTAGCTAAAGAAGATAAGATTATTTTTACAATTAGGACGCTCTGTTTCATTGTTATTGTATTTAAATTTTTAAGAGAACACAGCAGTGCTTGACGACACATAATGAACAGATACAGAAGAGTTGCAGAGTTCTATCATGTTGCACTTGTGCCTTGATTGCACAACTGTCACCAGGAAAAGAAAAGCAAGAGAGTAGAGGCAGAAAGAGATCTCTTCCTTTTAATTTTCTTCTTTTTTTTTTTGAATAGGTTAATACGAAGCACAGAGGGTACAGTCTTCACTAATCCAATATTGGAACGTGTTTGAGATATAGAGTTCAATTGCTATTCAGTTTGTGAACGTTTCCAATTTGTAAGCTTGGCCATATCTTGGATAGTACTACAACATGGGGAGATGTTGTAGTTGTGGTAGAGGTGGGACATAGAGAAAGTGAGAGAAAGAGAGAGAGAGAGAGAGAGAGAGAGAATAAAGTCTTGGAATGAATATAAGTGGGTTAGTGCTCTAGCACAGTGTATAACAGCGCAGCCAAATGGTTAAGAATGGCAAACTCTCTTTCCTTTATTGAATGAAAAGAGATGGTAGCAGACAGGAGTGCACGGATCAGCGGTTCCAGCCTGGGTACGGGGGCACCCACGACTTGGAGAACCCCTATCTTGGTCTCCAATCACCTCTCTACTGCTTGTTTCATCCTCTTTTCTCATTCCCCAACGCTGTCATATTGCCTCCGCTAGTTGTATACTCTACCACTTCCAGTAATCATGCACTGATCCCTGTCATATATTAAACTAATACAATATACATTTCTTTATTTTTACTTTCTCTTACTCATCTTAGCCAACAAAAAGTGTTTTTTAGAAAGGGTCTATGTGTGTATGTGTGTGAAAAGAATATCTCAAAAAGAAAAGTTGCAGAAGCTCAAACTTGGTATTTGGTTTAGGTACGACTAACACCGCATCAGATACGAAAATTTCGGGCAAAACATCAACCGGAAGTACCATATTACTGAATGTTTTTTTTCAGTTTTTGTTATTTAACGTGAATATCAATTACACATTCAAAGAGCTACAACTTTTATTTGTAACATTTCTTCGGAGAAATTCATTTAAAGGAACTTTTGGTGAAGAGGTGAGGTTACGGTTACCTCTAAACTGCTTTTTCAGATCTTGGTCCCCATGGAAGGTTATCAATAGAAATTTTTTAGGGTTTACTGTGTTGTCATTCAGAGAAGATATATTAAGATTATATTATTTATTTTGTACCATGTACGATTTATAATCCAGCTCACACCGCATCAGTCGGTGTAGTATAAGAGAGAAACTATAAGCGTGGTAACCAACGCCTTTATCCAAACTTAATGATCCTGATCCTGAGGTTGGAAGAAAATCCGAATCCAAGTAATATATTGGTCGGAATCAAAGAAAAGTAGCTTGTTATTTCATATATAGCTGTGACACATTTTGTTCTTGCGCTATACATGATACATGATTCGTAAGAGAGAAAAGCGTGATTTTTATTGATTAAACTGGCTTAGACACTAATTCATAGTGGTTACAGTGACTATCTGCATATTACTGGCCCCGGCAACATAATGCTGTTTGGTAAAATCGCAAGACTACGCGAACAGTGTAGTCTTTCAGATGAACACTGTCTCGCCAGAGAAATACCAGGATTTGCATAGAACTTACATTTCATGGTGTTGCACGACTTACAGGATCTAAATGTTGCTATACTTGATTTACCGAAGAGGACGAGAGCTGGTTGACATATCGTAAATTTCGTAAACCAGCTCGTTTAGTCCTTTTATCATTTTATTAACATAGATTAAGATGCAAACGGATAAGGAATATCCTTCCCAACTGCCTAAAACCGTAAGTCCAAGTTGATGTCCATGGTTTTATGAGTTTGGTTTTATGAGATAGTTAGATTTCAATTTGAGTGGAAGGAATCTTTTTTTTTTTACTGGAAGACTTAGTTAAGTTGATTCTATGTTCATCAGACGCATTTGTTTTTAAGATCTGCCGCAATACAAAATTCTGAAAATGAAAATGATATGATGAAAAAAGAACTGTTTCGCGGAATGGGGGCTCTGCCTTGAAACACGTCAGGCGATAAAATAGTGTAATAAATTGCGAATTATTTGGTAGTTACAATGTTCGCTTATATTTAGGATCATGTGATATCATTTTAATCTGCGCCAATATTAACCATTAAGAAAAACTTGACTTAAGAAAATAATCTTAATTCAGAGGATGTGTGAAAGAAACGTGGGAAATTCTGTGAGAGAAGAGTTTTCTTGCCATTTGACGAGGAGGCTGTGAGATATATGACACAGTAACTGACCATCATCACCTATCTATCTGCCGACTAGTCTATAACATTTCTTCTTATTCCTTGCATGATGCTCACTTCTAGATGCCAAACGATTTTTCGTCCTTATAGAATTCTGTGTGTGTATAAATGTTATTATACAGTAAAATTATAGTAGTAACCAGGGTTCGATTTATTAGGGCAAAAAAGTCAAACATACCTGCTGTTCCAACATCTAGAAGCTTGCCACTGTTACCTGCTCTCTACATATATATGTTTAGGTGTTTGTATCCCATATATGATAATGGTTGGCCTTAGCTCTTTCATACCTACGTGGCAAGCAATAAAATATAACCCACCATTACTTGAATACAAATGATCTGAATGTTTTTTCAGATTATTGGTTTGGTTTCACATCAGGGAATTGATTATTTAATTTTGTATGCTGGTTACAAATTTTTATTAAACTAATGAGGGCTATCACAGCCGAACTAATAAGAACGATATAGAAAACGATATATATAAATATATATATATGTTGCTACGCAACCCCATAGCAAAAGGAACGCTGCAGATTAACCTTTATAAAAAAAGTAATATGAAAAGAAAAAAAGAGGTAGGACAGTTGTAATGGGAACTAGGGAAATCAGTATACGATGATGACAATAAAATTGGGCAAGGCAAAAGAAAAGAAATCAATCTATAATAAAAAAATAAGCCGATAAAATATAAGGAGTGAGGCACGAGAGGAAGAGTAATTAATAATCGTTAAAGGAAAAAAAAGTATGCATGGATAGGATTATTTAAACTACTACTTCTCTGACAGCCAAGCCCTCACTGTACCACACTGCCACACTAGTGCTTGATCGTTGGCTCGTTCTAGGTTACTGTTCTGTCACTAGTAATACTTTTGCTTATTGTATTGTACATACAGTTGTAAATATCAATAAAAGTAAAAAAAAAATATAAAAAAAAAAAACTATTTTAATAACAATATTCATTCTGATACCTCAGCTATTTCAAAATATAACACAAGTTTTTGTTTTACAAATTTTTTTAATAGAACATATAATCCATGTGCAATAATTACAAAAAAAAGGTACCAACACCAGGCCTGGTTTGCTTTCTTAATAGCAACAAAAAAAAAAAAGAAAAATTAATAATACATTCATTAAATCTAACCTAACCATAACACAGAAATAAAAGATTTTAAACATGAACAAATGAACAAAAAAAATACAAACAGGAAATAAAAATATGATACACTCGATTGAATTATTTGTCTCTCAAAATATAAATAAATGAACAAAAAAGTTACTTCCGCACCAACCAAAAAAAAAAATATATATATATAAAACCACATTTAGCTGTACCACACAACTGTCAGGACTTATCTTTATTTTCCAATGGCTCCTCTGGGGAACTGCTTTTCTTCTGTTCCTCTGTGTACTTTTCCGGCTTCCTCCAAACTTCACCTGAAACCGTTGAAAGAGAGTGCTACCGCGAGGTGTGAAGAGAAGTGAAAATCCGACGAGCGTCGTTTAATCGAATTCCACCACGTGGTTTACCTTCACGGGCACAATAACACAGTGCCCACTTAACCTTCTTCTCTCTTCCGCAGTGTTGCCACAACAGTCTCGTAACAATTCATTCCCTAATCCTACTGCTTAATAATTAAATCCTAATCCTTAAAAAAAAACTACTAAATATTAGCACTAAACTTACCCTAACTTAAAACTAAAATTACCAACTAGCTTAACCTTATCATTAAATGCTTACTTATTCTAACTACTTAACCTAAGAACTAGCGTAACGATTTACTATCTAACAGAGACCACGATAGCTGCAGAAAGTAAAAAAAGGAAGGGATTGTACCAAAGTGGGAATGGAGGAGTTGTGTATATTTTTTTTATCTTTAATTTTACACGTATTAATTGCCCGTAAGGGGTATCTGTTGCGTGCAGTTACTTGGGAAGTAGCGACCCCACGGGTTACCACATCTCAGTACTCCATGCACTTCATCAGAACAGTACACAGTACACTTAAACTACATACACTCTACACTTTACAGACAAGGACAAACACAGTACACAAACTACTGTGGTCTCTGCCCGTAGTTAATTGGCGAAAGCCAATGGAGAAGGAAGGGATTAACTCAGTGGTAGCGCGCAGGACTAGCAACGCAGAGGTTCGAATCCAGCATGCTGCACTTAGATTTTCTCTTCCTAGGACCCTCTAGAACTCATTGTCCGGTGATGGGCAATGCTGTCTGTAGCTGGAGAATGCTGCTTGGAGGCCGGCTGTGCATTGGAGAAGGCTCCGGGGTGGCACAATAGACCTTTCAGGCCGCAGTGAAATAATCTCCTACAATAATCTAATCTACACGTAATAATGTATACGTTGATATATGCTGGTCGACCACCAAACCAAGAGGTGACTTCCTATTTTACCTTTATGTTGACTGGAATCTCGCTCTCTTCAGGAATCTTGGCGCCTCTGCGGGTATCCCGCCTTAACAGCACGAATTACACTTACACTGACATCCGCAACCCTCACACTATGCACGCCGCCCCTGCAAAAGTAGTCCATGGACAAACTTTAGTTCACTCAGGATTCTAAATTTGGTCATATTTCACAGACCTCTACATAAGTAGTACTACATTTTCCCCAGCTTCATCTTTGTACAATCTGCATCTAAGTTATTGGGATAAAGTTAATGACAATAGGATATTTACCAAGAATATAGGAAGATCAGTCTCCAGACGAACAATATCAAGAAAAAAGATCGTGTCCAAAAATGCAAAGGAGCAAATTTTTCTAAACTCGATTGAAGAAGATCTAACAGGGATATGTGTCAACTCTTGTCATTCGAAGAGCGTTCCAATGTATTACTGCAAAGGAGGATCGCCTTGTCATGGAAGAAACATTAATCACTGAAATGAATTTGGAGTGTAGAGTTAACGTCTAGCAAAGAAACAAGGGAGGGAGCATGTGGTCTATAAAACTTACTGATCATGCAGGTTTAGCTCTTTCTTGTTTATCTTTTAATATTTTCAGTAATTTATATTATTATTTATATGATTAACGGCATTCTTTTACCTTTAATTTGTTCACTAATTAGGAATTATTCACCTAATTTTATATGCTGTACTCGTCACGTAAACAAAATTTACATCTTGTTTATTGAATTACCGTTTATGAAATAATCGTAATTCTGCTGTGGTTATCTTTCGGAAGGCCTGAGCGGGATCAAATCCCTAAACGGAAATGCAATTCTTAGTAGGTGAGACTTATTTTAATGAATATACTTTAGTTGTTGTGGTGGTTGGTTCCGAATATACTTTAAATAAATAATCATTATAGAAACACAATTTGCAATAAGAGAACTCAAACGGCTGTATTTCTTGTCCTAAATTAGAAACTGTTGTCAATGTTTACATTGAAACTATATATATATATATGAATACTATATATAAATATATATATAAATACTATTGATTTTCTAATGATACTAAGCAAATAGAATCTAATTTGTATCTTTGTATGTTTGTGGTGTAAAGAGGATTTAATTGTTAATTATTTGATGTTGGCAGTACTGCTCCCTTTAAATAATTAGCAATCAGGCCCGGGTGGAATCTCTGTTCTTGTAATTCTAGCTCACATTGGAGAATGTAAACATGATCTGTATGTTTGTATGTGTCTATATGTGCGTGTGTGTGTGTGTGTGTGTTTTATATGTATGAATAAACGCGAGTGTGTGTCAGTTACCGGATATAGCGGCCACATCTGGAGCTAGTGTTCTCCACACAAACATGCCCACAGACAGGCTGGACTAATCCTACTCCTCCTGTTTCTATGTTCCTCCACTATCGGGGACATGTTTGGTCCAGCCGTTGCCCAGCCTACTGGCTCCACTCTTTTTGGCCCCACTATTTTGTATAGTTGTTCATGCCAGATACGGGCACATTCAAATCGCCAAATCCTTATACCCTCATACCACCTTTCCAAAGACTAACTGCACTTTCGGCTCCTTATATGGAACTACAATAGTTGATAGTATATAATTCCGGAATACCGTTTCATTCTAAACCAATATACAACTGGACAGCAATGAACATCCAGGCCTTGCAACATTGCAAAAAGTATATAAACAAAATGGTGTATTCAAATGCAAAGCATTAATTAAGTTCTTCGGTGTTGTAAAAGAAAACAATATCTGGTGTTCAAAACTTACACGACTCTTGTAATATTGACAAATTTTCTTAACTATAGAATGTGTATTAATATTTAGCTGGCTCCCTCTGGTGAGAGGACCATTACTATAATGAAACGTCACTTTCGATGTAAGGTGGCCACCCCCTCCTTTTACTTAAAATTAAGTTTTTTCCGAAAAAATGTAGTTATGAAGCGCTCACTTGACTTTCTCTCACTGCAACTTACATAGTTATAATTCACTAATTCTCTTCGAACATATTATAGTTGTTACTAGATCTTTTAGTGGCCTTCAATGGGGGAAACTAAACTTTATAAACTATTGATTATGTGAATATGGGTTACACTCGACACTTGTTTGTTTGTTGATTGTATGTAAGTGATTTAAAAAACTCCTTGTTTGTGGAACACGCATAATCACTTCCCTCATTAAAACCACCTTTAAATGGATTTTCTCGGTAGAAGTTTCAAACAAAAGTGTAAGGTCTGTAGTCGGTATGACTAGTTCAGTGAAACCCGAGGGTGTTTTTATGGAGAAAATCACAAAAAAATAGAAAACTAATTAGCAAAGTCGCACTTCTGGGCAAGCGATTTTCTCCAAACTCATAATTTTGGCAACATATTTAATTCTAATATAATATTATATAGATGATAATACAATCGTATAATAAATCCAAACAGCAGTTTAGAGGAAAAGCATAACCCCCAAGCCATCGCATAACTCCCAAGCCCCCCTCAAAAATGAATTTTTTTCGGAAAAATGTTTAAAATAAAAATTGTTGCCCTTTACATGTTTAGTTAATAAACCAATTTGAATAAAAATCGTATGAGGCGTTTAGAGAAAATATAAAACAACTGGAAAATCCATTCAGTAAAGTGGTGCTGAATCGTTTGACCGATTTTGTCCAAAACCATCTTGTCAAGTCTTGCTTGAGAACTTAAACGAATATAACGTTTAAGCTTTTTGCGACTTCTCGTAATTAGGTGATGCTGCAATAACACAATACACCGCAATTTCTAAAAACATTTGCGAACCCAGGGAACTTTGAAACCTATATGTCCTGTAAAAATTTGACATCGAGAATTTGACACGATGGCAATATTACCTCTTTACAGCATTAAAAAAAATCAAAAAGTGATATGTAATTTTATATTTATGTTTCTTTTTAAAGATGTGCTTCACTGTTTGTGTTTTTTTTCCGATCAATCTCATTATTTATGGGACATTTTCATTTGTCATTGTCAAGAGTATCTGTCTAAGAAGGAGACGTAGAGACTTTGTACGAATGGAGAAATAGAGATGCAAAGACCAATGAACTCTGGGCTGGGGTACCTGGGGCAGAGCCTCTCTTTAAGTCCCACAATAGTCACACACACAAAGAGGGAATGATGTGACAGAAGAAGTGAGAGAGATGATGGAGAAGTATGTGGGTGAGGTATAAGGATCTAATGAAAATTTCAGTCTGAAAGTTACCATAGTGGCTAAGTATTGATATGAATTATCCGGTGGACATATACCATTTTCTGGTGGTCTGGCCCATTCTATAAGAGCTGAGGTTTTTGACTCTCTAAGACAACCATCTCGAGGCAGGAAATGTTAGACCTATTAAATGGCCAAAAATGGGCATCACTAAATGGATATTTAACGAGAGCAGGGAGATACAGAAATCTTTTAACGGACCGGTTTAAATACAACTGGGCTTTGACGTGAGAAGAAAATAAAGGAGGTCTTTGCATTTATTTAAGATCAGAGTTTATGATCCAGTTTGTGCTCCAGTTATGTTTATGTTTCAGTGTTTGTTATGTTATGTTTATTTTCATCACTGCGGAGCTTGTACTCAAACTCATGGTGTAAGTCCCGCTTACACTAGCTTTTCATATTGTAAATATACTATTGGTATCATTATTATTATTACTACTCGATATCACCGTTTTAAATTGATTGTATATTAAAGATGGCTACCCGATAGACGGACAGGAGACAAGAAGTTTTATTTCTTTTGAGAAAAAATGAAATAGTTTTTTCTTTTTTGTGAGTTATGATTACTTTATTTTATTATTACTTTTGTGTTCAGATGTAAAACAGAAAACACTGTCCGGAGGCCGGCGGTGCAATGAAAAGGCTCCGGACGCCAATGACTTAGATGTTGACCCGCCTTAAATTAAAAAAAAAATAGGATGTAAACAATTGGAAGCAATGATCATTTTTCTATTCTCTCAAGTTTAAAATTCATATGAAATTCTGGTTTTGAGTTTTTCTGTCTTACACACACACACACACACACGCACACATACAGATAGAGAAAGGGATTTTTAAAACCTCTATCTTCCAGAAACAGGATCACCGGCACATATTTCTGGTGAAAAGTAATATTGCAAATTTGATTGCAATATTTCCTCTTACAGGAGTAAGAGAAAATAATAAATAGAGAAGGGAACTGTTTATGCTGAAGATGAACCAATCTGCCGTGGAAAATTCCCCGTCCAGACAACACAATATTGGATACATTTCCTGTTTGATATATATTGATTATATATATATATATATCAATATATATATATATACATACATTCATAATGATGTTCTAAATCGATAAGAGCGGCCTTCTAGACCGCTCACAGCGGTAAACTTCCTCTGTTTCTGTCAACAGAAACAACAATTTCCTTTGCAGTTCGGCTACTTTTCTTTACTTTTCTCCCCTCTCTCTCTTCTCTTACTCTCTCTCGCTCTCCCTGCTCATGTATAACAAAACAACAATTCATGTTCAGAAAAAGAAGGTAAAAAACAACGAAAAGTGATGGAAATGAATATTTTCTTCTATAAATTTACTTTAAATTTTCTTTTTCTCGCAGTATAATCTCGAAATCAATTTGTGAACTGAAAATAATTTAAAAATGTTTTTTTAAGTTCTCTTACTCCTAGCAAGAGGAAGTATTGTAATCGTGTCAAATTTTCGATACGAGTTTGCACCGGGAAATATCCGTTTTGAGGTCCCCTGAGTCCAAAAAAGTGGTTTTTAGCAAATGGTCTGTGTGTGTGTGTGTGTGTGTGTGTGTGTATGTATGTGAACAGCATAGCTCAAAAATGAAAAACAGTAGAATGTTCAAACTTGATATTCCGATTAGGTATCACCATGGAATCTGACAGTATGTTATACGTCAAAATTCCTCAACCGGAAGTAAAACACTTTACTGTTTTTTTTTTAATTTTTTTTTATTTACTTTTTTGCGATTTTCTTAAAAATGGCTCCGACGATTTTCTTGAAACTTCGTAAATAGAGTACGCATACAAATGTGTACAACTTTTATTGAAAACATTTTTCTGGGATAATTCATTTAAGGGCACTTTTAGGGAGGGGTTGGGGTTATGTTTTTCTCTAAAGTGCTATCATAATTGATTATACAATTCTATCGTCCAAACCAAATTAATTAGAAATAAAAAGTGGCCAAAATTCCGAGTTTCAAGAAAGTTAGTTAACCCGAAGTGCTTTTTTACTGATCAGTTTTTTAGTTTTGACGAATTTCATTAAATTTGGTACACTATCTATAAAATTTGTCAATTATCTATATAATTTTGAGAACTGGGGTAAGAGAAAGTTGTGTGTCTGTTTCACACCAGATTTTTAGTATTAGTAAATAAATAAAATTGGGTCACCAAGATTCTCAGCTCATCATACAATGGTATTCATTGTTATGTCACATCTATTTAGTGACAGTGTACTATTATTATAAATATAAATAACATGAAATATGAAATAAATTATAAAAATAGTGTAAATCACAAACGAATTACATAACAGAGCTGGCTGTGTGTGGGCAGCCACTTCAAACCCACCGCACAAACCCATCATCATTGTTTCTTATTGTTGTTTTTTAGCAAGCTATGGATGGACTAACGGCCATTGTCAGCCATGATTTATGTATTTTTTCTGACATTATTTTTATTATTTATTTTTTTAAGTTGATACTGTTTACTATGATGTTGAATGCATTTTATTCAGTTGGGAATTTGTACACAAGAATACAATATTTATAATGTATTTACGTACATAAACAATATTTACATACAAACGAACAATACTTACACAATAATATATAACCCCATGGATATAAAATAATAAATACTCCTACTTTGGAAGGTCGTATTTTATTATGACTTCCTGAATTTGATTGCATACTGTGGGAGCGCCATGCAGTCCAGTGCTCCATGCAGGAAACATTTAGCAATGTTAACTGCCCGCAGGGCATTTCAGACTCATTCCGAATCATGTCAGGGCTCAGGCAAGGGGACCCAATCGCCCCCTTGTTTTCAATGTCGCTCTCCAGGCAGTTATCAGAAGGCGGGATTGGATAAAAATGGAACAATTTTTTCCAGAATGACCCAAGTTCTCGCTTATGCATGGGAAGATCACGTTCAAATATGAAGGAGGCATTTGAAAAACTAGATAATGAAACAAGGAGGATGGGCCTCTTTGTCAACCAAAAGAAGACAAAGGTCTTCGTGCTGAGGAGAAAAGTGCCAGTCCATCGCCCGCCACATTACGTAGTTGGTGACTACCTCTTTGAAGCAGTAAACAGCTTCCAATACCTCTGTTCTGCAATAAACGAAAATGTGGAAGAGAATGAGGACATAAGGAAGAGGATCCTTGCTGGGAATGAAGAGTATTTTGCGCTTGCCAGAGTCCTGAAAAGCCGGCTCGTAACCCTTATAAGGCCAGTCGTCACTTACGCCTCTAAAACATGGACGCTCAAGAATTCGTCAGCAAATCTGTTGGACCGGTTTGAGCGAAAAGTGTTGAGACAAATATTTGGAGGAATATGTGAGAACGGCGTCTGGCGTAGAAGGAAAAATAATGAATTATATGATCTTTACAAAGATGTAAACCTATCAGTGCAGATAAGAATTCAGCGGCTGAGATGGCTTGGACACCTCCTGAGGATGGAATACTGCAGAATTGCAAAAAAGATATACGAGGAATCACCTGATGAAGCAAGGCCAAGGGGACGTCCCAAGAATAGATGGAAAGACAGCGTGCGGTGAGACATAAGAAAGTTAAACATAAGTGTGACGCAAGCCCGGGATAAAGAGGGCGATTGTCGAGGAGGCCAAGGGCAGCTAGATGCGCCTGTTGCGCCAATAGAAGAAGAAGACTGCGGGAGCGCCCTCGGGCAGATTCCCAAGATCCTCCAGTTTAAATCAATTACTCCTGAATATGCTTCATATAAAAGTAATAGTCTATGTCTCTACCTGGCATTCCAAGTCTAAAGGAAAATAGTTGGTGCTGTTTTCTAGAGAATTCCAAAAAATATCATGAAATTAGTCGGCAGGGCACATTTCCGGTTCCCAGTTATCTCCAAATATGGAATTCCAACAATGCTTTTAACATGACAATATTCTATAGGTTGTAGTATCATACAATATACAGTTTGGGCATTTTAAATATGAGGTGAGGTTTCACCATTTCACAAATCTACAAAAATAAATTTTTCAGAAAAAATGTATCAAATAAAAGCGACAGAGTATATATATAATACTATTAGTGTATAAAGTTTACATAAAATCGTTGAAACCATTTTTGTGGAAATTGCGAAAAACTGAAAAAAAGAAGAAGACATTCAGTAAACATTTTCAGTCGATGGATTTTGACCGAAATCTTGATATAATAAGGTGTGGGGTAGTACCTAAATCGAAATAACAAGTTTGAGATTCCACTCTGTTTATGGTTGTGATATTGTTTATGGCTTCTCTAATTTGTGGTAAGAGGATAGAAAGTGTTCTTGTTCAGAAAATGGTGTGCGTGGCTGAACATCATAGCTGAAAAATCATGCAGAAAGGAAAAATCGCCGGTAGTTAAAACTAATCCCCTTTTGTGGACCATGTGATTAAAAAGTAAGTTATATGCCCAAGTTCCTTGACCAGAAATTCTCTTCAGCGAAAGAATTTTTCAGTTTTTCACGATTTTCTCCAAAATGGCCTAAAAAAGTTTCTTTTAACTTCGTTTGTAATTTTTATCACTTTTATTTGAAATATTTTATTAGGAAATAAAGGGGTTTGAGGGCGGATGTTAGGCTTTTGATTACCGTGTCAATTCAGCAAATTTGTCTGAACTGCATACTTTTAATGTTAATGAGAAATAAATATGTTACTAAAATTGCGAGTTTTAACAAAAATCCGGAAAATTGAACGCAAGTGTGAATTTTATGAATGAATGTTTTAGTAGTCTGCGATTTTGTTGTAATGGCACCAGGGAGCGCTTTCAACTTGAGTATACGAATTATTCAAAGACCTATCCCTTTTATTTGAAACAGTATTTTTCCCGAGCAACTTTAATTTAGATGTGTCCTGGGGAAGGGGTAACGATAGACTTCATAGTAAATTCAATCTAATGTGCGGATCTACCTTCAATAAAATGTTTATGTGATTTAAATTTGTTGCTAAAATATCGTGTTTGAAAGAAACCGAGTTGACCGGAAGTCTAATTTGCCGAACAAGATTCTGAGAAAGCCGATGTCACAGTATCCTCTGAACTGCTAATCATTACAGTGTAGGATCTGCTAGCTGCCTAACATAGTGGGCCTTCTTAAGACTTCAGATGCATTGGGACAAAAACTCAATCGTAGGATGGAGACGTGGTGTTGCAGATTAAAGCCTAACACGCGGAAGAACCAGGAACTAATTTTGGTTTAAACCCAAGTAAGTTTCCACTGTTAAATATTTGTTTATAATGTTAGATAACAAGGCTAACCTGGGATGCCCATATGGATGAAATTGCTGATAAAATTACTAAGGTCATAGTCTATCTAAGAAATATTTCTGGCTTCGTTTCTAAAGAGAAATGCAATTGGTATACTACGCTTTGCTGGAATGCCACATAAGATTCGACATATTGTTATGGAGATCATGCGCATTGCACTGATCGGCTGTTCGCAGTACACAGGAAGGCTAGAAGGATGATGGGCAACAAGGCGATAGAGAAGACAGCCTAAAGATAAAATCACTGCCATATAATGTATATGAAAGCCTAAAATATGTCAAAAGTCCACAGCCTCATTTTCAGAAGAGATCTCGCACAACATTAGAAATCGAGATGATATTCAGCTAGTCAACACAGGCTTGGTTTGCTTGCAATTGCTGAGGCTCTATTTTAATTATTTAATGCATACTCCCTGTACAAATAAGGAAACTACGCAATAAATAGTACTTTAAAGAAACTGACCATGTTTTAAAATCTAATTATATTAATAATTGCGATGTTTATTTAAAAGCGTTTTATTTTATATATTTTTTGTATACTTATAATATATATTTGTTTGTGTATATGAGTATACGGTATTTGTGATTTACATTTTGACACGCAGGAATAAATAAATAGACGAACATAGTCCATGGGGAGCGGTCGAATATACACGCAGTGGAAGATTGTGGGTGAAAAAGAGAGATCTAACTTGCACTATCAAATTAAATAAATAATACTAAATACACAATAGGTAATGAGATTTGCTGATTGCATGATAATTGTTCTTGCAGATTAATTTCTAATGTCCATTGCATGATCTTGCACCATTTGTTTATTTATGTATTGCGATTAATTACAAAATTATTAATAATATTCTAATTACACCAGTGGCCACAATTACACAAGTACACACACACACACACATTGTTCACCTGTGCCACCACTGTTACAATGCTATATTATTTAATTAAATTGCTTTGCATTCATCTTTGTTATCATTGAATACAGATTGCATTTACTTACCCACTAAATTCATTGCACTTCAATATCAATTATGGTAATATCATCCATTAATTCGTGATTTATGTATTTGTATGACTGATTGATAAACTTTTGATTAACTAATTGTCCAATTACCTACAATGCAGGCCTAATTGCAATATTTAACCAAATATATGTTCTTTTTGTTGGACCATAGCAAATTGAATGACCCTCCTAACACATTTTCAACTGATATTAGTTTAAGGGAGAAATCAGAGAGAACATTTCGTTTTTAAGATATTCCGTTCACACACACACACACACATCTAGTGACTGGAAATATTTTTATTTATTTATTTCTCTTACAGACTCTATTTGGGCATTCTGCCAGACAGCCATGACAGTGTTAGATGTATGACATGACTTGTGTTTTTTGTGTGTTTGCATAATACAATTATCTTTTCAATTTAGTATTTTATTTGACTCATCATTAACCCATAAAGGGCCTACAGCCATTTCTTCTAGTGCAATCAAAACGGAAATATTTTTAGAAACAGAATGTTCCCCCCTCAACATTGCAAATTTTACATACAAGAAAAGATCCTTTGGTGTATTCTGTGGGGGGGTATGATCCACAGACTATTGGCCCCCATTCGACATATGGTTGTCACTACCCTATTATTTACAACTTAAGCCTGTCTAAGAATTTTAGTGTACATAGATTTATAAGAGAAAGATAGTTCTCTTACCTGCCACCTCTGATCGCCATCTTTGAGCCCCTGAGATCCGATAATTTATGAATCCCCCCCACCCGCACGAAACCAGACGATATTGGTTGTAACATCTTCATTGGATAGTTTGGTGAGCAATTCTAATATTTCCACTAATAAGTGGTTATTCCAATTTAATTATGGAGGTTGGCAACGTTTTGGCTATCAGCATATCATAGTGAAGGTGATATATGATGAAAATGTGGCTACCTGTATATACTTAACTACCACCATACTAATCTTGCTACATTTCAGCTCTACAGACAAATAACATTAAATTTCAGTGCACTACTACCGAATAATACTGAATTATACATAATGTTTTCAATTTAATTGTTTAGAATTCATCATTCTTATTCTTTGATCATTTCGTGCAAAATTTTGTGATTGATGAAAAAATATCACCGTTCATAGATTATACTATCTGGAGAGACCTTGGAACATGTATTTCATCCAAATGTTCCAATTACTACAAAATTACAGCTGAAGAGATATATTTATCAAATTGTACAAACTTATTTTGAGTATTTCTCTACATATCTATCGGAAATAGTCAGATAGATAGATCAAAATCTCACATTCTTATCTTAATGATCAAGATGCTTGAAATATAATATGTATAAAAAAAAAATGAGTCTAGTTTATTAGTGACCCGACAAAGTTTGGTGCTGTGCTAGTAATATTGCTGGCCGGACGAACAATTATCGTACAATAGTCATAGTGTTGACGCCTTCATTGATGAAAAAAGTAAAAATACATCTTCAATTTTATCAATTAAAATTCTAACTACAAAAAAAAAAAAGGAATGAACAATAATAATTAGTAAAGGGGTAAAGTAATTGCAATCTGATGTCATGATGAAGTAGTACTTTAGAGACACTAATGAGGTGACACTTTTGGTTAACAATTGTCTGTCTACTGGATGATTCGCAAGCAAACGACCAACAGCAACGCCCTCTACTGCCACCTTAATTATGTCTGTTCAGCAAAACGTGCACCACTCGTTATAAACTCTAACTAAACTTATCATACAAAACTATTTAGCCTTGTAGTTCATTAAACACAGTCTCTTGTGTCTTACCATTCTCTTCACTAACTAGACCATATTTCTGTAGCCCGATGTCACATTAGGTATGGGAGAATGTATTGGATTATTTAATGGTTGTACTCTGTATCAACTGATGTAATATGAATATGTAGTGTTCTACTTGCGAATAATACTTCAATCATAAATGTTTTTAATTAAATTGTTCAGAATTCATGATTCCTATTCCTTGATGATTCCTTACAAATGCTCTGGATTGATGAAAAAATAAAGTGTTCTTGGATTATATAATCTGGAGAGGACTCTAGGTTATTCGTTGTATGCATGCTGCGGCACGGTAGCTTGTCCGGAGCTACAACCATAAAATTAAGTTTAAATGATAGCTCAATCAAAGATTTTCCATTTCTGTTATCACGAAAGCAGTTCCATGCAGTGTGTTTAGCATTCTGACCTCCAAATATAACTACATGCTTGTGCAGACTTAGCATAGTGCCAGATCAGTAACATCTAACCTAACAACAGCATGGTGAATGTTAAGCAGAAATAATTAAAGTATCAAAGCGATCAAACTGAACTACAATACCTATGGCTATTAAAGAATTTAGTGGAGGCAGCACAATAGGATACTGTTTAATGTTATTCTTAATTAAAATAGCAACACCCCAACCGGAGTCATTTCCATAAGATACATGTCCATCAGATTTGAGTTTATCCTTCTTTTTAACAAAGTTTCACTAAATTCAATTATATCTATTTTATATTGACTGACATTATGTGAAAATTCTAAAATTGTATTAATGATGGGTCTTGAGTTCCAGCACATTATTTTAGTTTTAGAAATCATATTTAATGAAAATTAAAAGTTAGCAAGACACTTAGTTTACCTATTGCGTCTGGAGCTAACTTTAATTTTTCTCTACTGCTCTTTGCTTGCAGAAAAGAATTCTTTAAGTTAAGGGAAGATACAGAGTTTTAACTTCATATACTAAACTAAACATGGAGAAGTCAGAAGAGTCGCTACAGGAGCAGTCATACCAAATGCAGAGGAGGGCACTTTATTAGAAAATTGACTATTGTTCCGTGCAGCAGCGGTCCATGCAAGAGTAGGATGAGAAATGTTACCTTGGTATAATTTCGGAAGTGATGGGAAGTCAAGAGAAAAGTTTTTGTATCGCTCCCAATAGATGATAAAGCCTCATATTTTTTTTAAAAATTATCTTGTTATTAATAACAACTTCATTAGTATCAGAGATATTTTCCGTGATCACCAGCTTCTTTTTGTGATCACGACCGGTTTCGGGCATTCGCCATTCATCAGGATGTTTTGTAACTTTGAGTGAATTAACTGAATTTGCTCTGTACAAGTCTATGTTATGACAAAAACATCCTGATGATGGGCAAACGCCCGAAACCAGTCGATGACACAAGAAGAAGCAGGCTATCACGGAAAATATTTCTGATGCTTTCCAGCTAGCTTTGCAGAACCAACCACAAATTCATTAGTGTTTATATTTTGACCGAAAGTCACTATAAATAGCGGGTATTCTATGACTTTCATCTGGGACACTTAAGTGGCTGTCATGTGCTTTTCTGGGAAGTCTTGGATTATTTCTTCACATGTTACGTTAGGTGGTAAGTTTCTAAGTATTAAAGTGTGGTTGATTTCATCTGTGTAGGTGTGTTATTCCAGTTTGGCAGATGCCACTTCACTTAAAATTTTGTTATAATGTTCTTTATATTTTGTAAAAACTATTAACCTATTGTCTCTGCATTTCACGTCGAACTCTTGTTTACTTGCAGCTTTTAGATTTTTGAGGGCCTCAGAATGATTTTTATGTAACTGTATACCTGAATAGGTGGCATTTTAACGTTATTTTTTAAAGTATGAGTTTTATTGGTTGCATTGGACTGATGAGTACCGTCCTCATCCATGCTTTCCATGTCGGAAACTGACTCAAAATTATTGGCAGTAATTACGGTAATTTCTAAAGCAGCATTATCACTAAGTGGCTTTTCACTTATTTATCACCACTGATATTTAAAGAAAATAAAAATGAAAATGAAGGAAAAGAATAAAAAAATAAAATGAATTAGAAATTGAAGAATAAAGTCTTATACTGTAACATAAAGTTGCAAGATATTAACAGTTCAAAGTATATGCACTTAGTAGGAACACTAGAAATGTGTGCACAACTAATGTCAACACAATACTGATTGAATATGGTATGTATCACCAGAATTGTGAGATCACAGTAGAAGAAATGTTGAATACGATAGTCTATTGTTTGATATGTTGCCGTAAGCTAAATATTAACAATAAACAGTTGAAGTTTTGTTTTGAGATAATCCTTTTTCTGGGGGGCAAAATCCATAACCGAACCGAAATATCTAATATTTTTAGCAGTGCAGACAAACACGCCAAAGAGATTTTCCTTAAATCATAATTTTCAGCTGGTAGCATAAGAAAAGCCCGTCGAAATAATATCACAATATTCCTATTCCCTAGACTGCCGACAACCCAATTAACTAAAACACAAATCTACTAAAGACAATAATTCTTATAGAATCAATTCTGTACCCAAAAACCAACATTCCCCCTCTTCTCTCCTAGAAATCCTTATGAAGGCCTCTAATATTCACAAACAGTCCTTCCTCCAAATTTTATAATGCCTTCCGTTCTTTTTTCTATATCGTTTTTCTAGGCCGAACTGAAATCAGGTCGTCTTGATTGGTGTTTGAGTAATAGGATAAATCTGGCCATCTAAAAAAAAAAAAAAAATTAGAGTTATAGCTTCCGATTAAAAGAAAATAGTTTCAAATATATTTAGAATCGGTATATTTTAACATAGGCCAGCGGGGGAAGGTTATAGGCTGCATGCGGGCAGGTTATGGTTGCAAATAAGGCTATAAATTTAAAACTAAGAATGGCCTAATTCTTGTGATGAACCTTCTGAGGGTATTTTGGAAATTCTCTAAGAAAAACTGACAATTAAAAGTGAGCACGCTTTTAGAAACGCAAGAGAGCGGATCTGGTCGAAAGTGTGAGGAACCCGAGAGAAAACCTAGTTTAGAAGAATATAATGTGAAACTAAGAGAGAGTCTGAAGTTGAAATAAGGGCAGATCTAAGGAAGTTAAAGTGAAGAAGTTGTATGTTACTTAGTGGTACGGCGGAAAGTCACGTTCCTAACCGCTTTTTCCAACATTAAGCCCAGCTCGGCTCCAACACTACACGCCGACGAGCGTACAACTTAAAAGTCACTTTTCAACTTCTCCCACACTTTGAATAAGATTATGTTCTATTTATTTTTATATCACCATGAAATTAAGCCACTTGTTTCTCCTACTGCCCTGTATTTTGGGAAACTTTGCAGAAATTAGTTTTTTTATGCAAAAAAAAATCTTTCCATTTCTTTTTTTAATTTGAGAAAACTTTTCTTGGAAGTTTGCGCAATTTACAACAGAAAATATAATAATTCCACCTCTATCGATCTATACTCCAGTCAAGCCAATCGCTTCATTGTACGGATCTTATTTGAATAACCTCATTACTAATTAAGTGTTTGGGTATTATTTGAACAAACTAATATGTCTGATATTACCAGTTATTCTTAGAAATTTTCATAATAGAATACAATAGAAGATGCTAATTAATAATGATTCAAATAGCACATTGTAAAGCGTCGCTCCCAAATACCAATTAATATAGATGTAGTTTAATAATGAGTGAACAGAAAACAAAAGTGAGAAAACAAGATATTACTACAGTCAATTTCATTGGAGATATGTCATGCATAACTCTCTGAATAATTACTTAATTGTTAGAATGATGCAATGTTCTCCAAGACTTAAATCATTTCTTCTGGGACCTTGGTGTATCTGAGTAACCCAACTTAACAATACGTACACCATTTACACTGACATCCTTGTAATGTAAATGCAGTCGCTTCTTAGCTCTATACAGTACAGCAACACTGTTGCTATGTACGGCGAGACTGGCACGTCTTATGCTCAACATGGCTACCAATTTATATCTACAAATTCTTGCCAAACCTCCTCCACAAAAGATTTTATAACTAATCCAACCAGGAACTCGGGGCTTCCTTAGGGAAGGAGATGCAGTTATACGCCAACAAAAAATATTTCATATCAACCTTGTATTATTTAAAAACGCCTTGTATTACTCAACAAGGCCCAAACTTTGTCCACGATTCTACTTAGCTCTTCTTATGTTTTGCGAAAGAGATATATTGTCCGAGTCTTCATTGAGTCATCTAGAGTTCCTCTGTAATATTTCTTTAAAAAGGTTAGATTTCCATATGAGCCAGTTTTCAATGGCCTCACAGATGGTTTTTTATGGCGCCCGCAAGGCTATCTCGTTTGCCATCCTGTTAACTTATTTGTTTCGTTGAATAAGGCTTGTACATTGAGACTGTTATGGTTCGCGAGAATTCCAGCCCATTAAGGTATTATTCAACAAATACAGATCAAAATCGTAGTCTAAAACGGTCTTGAACAAATCTTAAACGAGGACGTCAGAAGTCAGAACTAGTATTAAATAAGATCTTAAGAAATATACAGTTTCAATTAGTCAACCTGTCTATAAATAATCTTCAAAATGCCTTAATCAAGAAGTTACCTTCGGCCACGTAGTCTCTAGTCTCGCGCTCTCTCAATCTTTTTACTTTTTACGTGCAATATACACAAATAGTGTCTGTCACTAATGTCGGTTTCATCACATTATTTTCCATTTTTAAATCACCAATACTGCACACATTGCATTGCTTAGAGATATGTGCTCTTTACTAATACTTAGCTTACTCACAGATAAGTTCTAGCTCATCTCCACAAACACTTGATTTATGTTTAGATACCGTATATTTTTCTGGTGGCGTCTTAGTCTATGTACAAACATTGAACCCTAGGAAGTTTACAATTTATGAACCCTACGATCTCTTAACAATTTATGTTGAAAGGTTATCTACTAACGAAAGAAGAATGCCGAAGCGTGATAGTGCACTGAGAAGATTCCGAAGGCCAGTCACCGCAAGATGTTGGCACACCTTTAAAAATAATAATCATGAATTTGCCCCGCTCTACATTAGTTATTCCATTTTTATTTTTTTATGTTAACGCAACTTTACCGAAATGACTTTCATTTCTTTTTGCAGCAACTTTTTATGTATTTGATTCAATAAATTTTGTACTTTGGTTTAATTTATATATTTTCTAGACATTTATTCAAGTAAATACATGATAAAAATACACTCACTTCAAAACATCGAGCGTTTGAAAGGTTCGCACTTGGTAAGTTGCCAAAGTTTATATATATATATATATATTTTATATAGTTTTGTATGCGACAAAACATTTAAAAACTACGTTTGTATTTAAAAAGTGAGTTACTTAAAAAATGTTTCACATTCTCTATTTTTTTGTAAGCAAAAGAGCTGTTTCATGATTAATGATACCGATTTGTCTGTATCGCTACGAAGGATCGAATGCGCAGTACATAGTAACTAAGTAGTATAATTAAAGTAACTATCGATACGCTAGTGATCATTTTTTATTTCAACTTAAATGATCAATAGTATCAATTTGTCATGGTTTTAGGAATAGTATGGTGATTTGTAAGCATACTATTCTGGATACTGTCAGATAATAAGCTTATGAAGTGATTTACTGAACTCCAAACCGTAATATTGACTTTATTTTTAAAGGAAGATCGATATCTAAATTCTGTGACGCCGGAGCATTTTTAGTCAATTCGGTTTCTATAAATATTTTGCAATATTAGGAAATTATTTCTAGAACTTTAGTCAAAGATGTTGGCTATCACTATTTTTAAAAGCTAGTTTGTATAGTGTAAAATCGTTTGTGTAAAATTAACTATATATAATTAACAAACTTTTTTCAAATAATGACATAAATTTTCTGACAACTGGTGAATAAATTTCATCGTTCCAAGTTGGACCATCTCTCAATAGATTAGTGTGGATGCGGGTATTCATTTTAATTCAGAATTAACAAAGTTCACTATGAGTCGTTCTACTGAAAACCTTTGAATTTGCGAAAACAGAAATACTATTTTATGTTTTACAAGTTCACATGTGTGTTGCCTGACAAATCATATGTCACTAATATGTGGTCTAAAACATTCAAGTAAAAATATTGTTTTAAATAAAAATTAGATTATCCTTCAAAATATAAATATGGAAAATAAATAAATAATGAGGAACAATGAAATAATGGAATTAGAATTTAATAGTGAAAAAATAAAATGAAAGTCAATTAATTGTAAATAAATCTATTTTTATGGAATTTGTTTCTAAATAAGCGGCGATTTAGAAAGCCGTTGGATAAAATAAACCCCTCGTTATGTAGGTTACTTTCCCATCAGACACAGACAGAATTTAGAAATGACTTGAACAAAATTCCCGTTACTTTACGTTTTGTGTTTGTGTATGTCTTTGAGAAATAAATAGAAAAAAAATCACTTAAAAAAATATATATCGCTTCTAAAAAGTTATTTCTTTACACATTAAACATCAACTAAAAAGTGCTCGTTCCCATTTTCGCTTTCTTTTATCGCGACAATTTTTTTTTTTGCGAAAAAAAATTCCGCACGTGGTATATTTCGTTATATCGTTTGTTCCGGATAAAAGTTTTACTAACAACACAGCGGATTCATCTACACTCAACACAAGGTAAGTTGGTCTTTTATAATTACATTATAATATGTTTTTTTAAAGAATATTAGCACCACTGTATTCTGTATCACTGCATTTTACAGTCGTAATTATGGTCAAAGGTATTTGTATTATGGCGATTGAAGTATCTGATTAAATTGGAGATCAGCTCCCCCTTTATCTGCTTCATAATTATCCGTCTGGAGGCGATGATATTTATTCAGGAAGCTCACAAAAAGTATCTCTAATCACTTATAAAGGAAAAAATTATACATTGCTAATTTTTATGATCTATTTAGCTAGTTTTATCAAAATAGTAATGGCCGCCATCAGTGCTAGTAGTGGCGCGAAATAATTAGTGAATTTATTATTTTGTGGTTATTTTAGATTTTTTTTTTACAAAAGTGTAATTTTGTAATAAAAGATCATGGTACGGTACTATGGCAAGGTAAAAGTGTAACGTGAATTTAAATTTAAAACTGTAGGCCCTTTTTCTGAATTGTGCTTCTTTATTAAATGAAACTCATAAAAACTTATGGGAGGGGGGAGCAAGGCCTCCAAATTACAATGGAAGGCTGTAGTAGCAGCAAAAGAGATGCTCGATTAATAAATATGTAAACAAATATAATTTTTAAAATATTTCAAGGATAAGATGTGGTGATGATGAGTACAGTTGTTGCCAAGTAGGCCACATACAGAGCGCTGACCAGTAGGTTAGCTATTTTACACTTTTACTGGAGGTTACAACAGTTAGTTAGACTCGAATGATCACGCCTTAGGTATGATTGCGCCAAAAGAAAGTGCGGTTGTAGTTGCAAACCAAAAGATGCGCCGTTATAATGTAATACTTTCTCAATTTTATATTCTGATTTTGAAAATCTGTACAGTGGAAAATATTAAGTCAGTGATCCGAGTGGCAGGAGCGGGACTCTCCGAGACACGGCCCGGAAGTTATGTAAAAGGGGCTGCGGCTGGACGGGTGGAGCCCTCGTTGAAAAAACCATAATTGTATCACCATACACTTTTCATTTCGGACATAATTATTATTAATTATTCGTCAATGAGGAGGGACCAAACCCAAACCTACCCAAGGTTCCACTGGGCCAATATAGATATTAATGGAATCAGATATTAGATGTAATGGAATCGTTTGATGTGTGATCCCTGGAGTAACAGATGTCTTGAAGAGGGCGGAAGTTAGTTTGAGAGATTTGGAAGTTAGTGCTCGAATTATTAAACGGTTTTTTATATAAAAATAAACTGTATTTTAACAATAATTTTAACGTGATAAATGGTAACTAATAACTATAACAAAATACTTAATAATAAATAGAAGATAAATAACTGATAAATTAGAATGGTTAAAATAACGAACTAAAGTGCACAACTACGAGAATGATAAGTTTGAATATAACTGTAAATTGCCGCTCGTGTATAGTTTGGTCGTAGATGATATAATAATCCTCTCGTCGTATATCATAGAGTTTATATATACTGTTGTTCACACTCACACCAAGACATCTGTCTTAGTGTGCGGCCTTGTGCGACCTTCGTAATTTGCTGACCTTATTTAGTGGCCATACTTATCGCGGTGCCTGCCTTTTGATGTGAGAATTGATGAAAATGCTTTGTTGTTTGTTTGGTTGTCGGCGGCCAACAGTGTCACTGTTTTCACCTTTTGTTAAGATAGCAGCTGGCTGGAACCACTAGTTGTAAATTATTTCTTTGGTGTACTTTGCCGATGTCAATGACTTTGCCATGTCATTACAGATATCTCAAAGAAAAACAACAAATCGGGCCTAAATCACCTAAGGTTCACTACAGATCAGACTATAACCTCACAAATCGGACTATAACCTCAAAAGAAAATAGCCCAAGTTTTTACAGACACCTTTTTTTTTACCGAATGTTTTGAACACACAACCCAAGCAATCGGTCATAAGATGGAAGAGTGTATCTTCCTCTGTCTCACAAACTCTACAGAAAAGGGTCTGGCATAAGCTCCATCACGTAGAGATGTCTCTTTAAACCACCAATGCCCAGTAAAGGTTCTGGCCAGACGCCTAGATGCCTGAGAGAATTCCGTGAAAGACCCAGTTTCCCTATTTGCCTTGTCCGGAACCTCAGTGAATATCTTGCCTGCCGTCAACCCGCTGAGCTAATCAATAGGGATAAATGGTATGAATCCGTCCATGCCAAAGGCACGCTAATAGTAGGTCAGGATTAACGAAGGGCAGAGAGGCGCCTAATTTGGTCAACCTCCAAATCCACCTTCACCTCCTTCATTCTCCGAGATACCCATATGTCTGCTTGACTAGAACAGCATGCTTTAAAGTCTTTTGGAACATTCTAACACTAGCTACTTTTCATTAACCATGCTATTGTTTTGTAATCCTTCGGGTAATAGATTTCTTAATAATATCTTTTCGGGTAATAGATATTAGAGAATAGGTTATTGCAGAATAGGTGGCAAGTAAGCGGAATAAAGTGGCCAAACTTGAAGTTCAAATGGAATTTGGCTATATCTGAGGCAAATGGGATGTGAGGACCTCGAGTTTTGGAATGTAGTATGAAGTATTATTTTTGTGGTGGGTTTATTTATGGGACAATTTGGACTGGTTGTTGAGTGCTTACACACCTCGGCTTAATCCTACATTTGTGTGAGCGAAATGATCCTGTACTAGTTCATAATGTCTTGCAGTGATGTCAAGTCTGTCAACAGCAAGTTAGTATATTGATGAGTGTAGCAAGTCTTGTAAACATCTCCGAGACACCTGAATACAAAAAATAAAAGTGTTTTTTAGCTACTGGTGTGTATGTTGTAAGTGTTGTGTGCTGTCTATGTATTGTCATGTTTTACACCGTCCATGAAATATTAGGTTTTCATTTAATGAAACACGACATTCTTTAAACTATGCATAATCATTAATATAGGCCTCCATTTGTTTATTTGAAATTGTTTTCAGAAAAACTTATTTTAGATAATTCTGCAGAATTTGTGGCGTTACATTTCCAACACTATATATGAAGGTACATTCCCCCCCCCCCCCCATATCTGTATTATTTTAGGACAAATGAGACAAATTTGAAGTTTAAAGAAAATTTGTCACTATATATATTTATAAAATTATTTATCTCATGGCTATGGTCCCTGCAACCAACGCCCCCTCCCCCTCAGAAAAATATATAATTATATAAAGAGTTGTGAGAGAAAGTCGTGTGAGCGTTTTATACGAGATTTTATTTTATTCTCTGTCTCAGAAAGCGGACAGGAAACTGCTTGTATAATAAAGATGCTTCGCATTGGGTACAATAACTGATAGAGTATTAGGACTCTGCCTAGGGTTCTCTTAGGAATAAGCTCTTGTTTGACAAGCTTCTATTCAATAATTTTTTCTGTATGTGTTATTAGAGATAAAACTTTATCGCAGAATAATGGGGAAACCGAGAAAAAAAGAGGAGAAAGAGAAAAAACGAGATTTTCCCTTCTACTAGTAACAAATTTAAAATCCTGGTACAGTTCATTTCGATGGGGGGGGGGATTATAGCAGTGGCAGTGTGTAGAGTAACAGTGTAGCACATATATACATACAATAACATGTTATTTCCCCGTTATGTGCGCTTTACGAATATTAGGCCAGGCGTGGCAGCCAACTTCTCTAAATGGTTATACTACATGTACGTATCATGGCAACGGATGGCAACTGAGGCAATTCTATTGCCGCTTGCAACCCCCGCCCCGTACACCACCACCAGAGCACTTGCCTCTTTTATGTTTTTAATTCAATTAGCGCAAGGATTGTTAGTTGGATTTTTTGTTTGTTTTTTATTTAATTAATTCGTTAGGGAGTGAGGTCATGAAGGAATTAGCGCGCGCCGGAAACTGCTGCTTGCAGAGTGGTTACACTCTACACTCTCTTCGTGATATTACCGCTGATATAACTACCGTCTCCCTCTTGTTTAAAAAAAAAAACTTGAAACGTTCTTGCGCTCCTTAGCCCACTCACATACCCTTACCTACAAATTACGAGTAAAACGTTTACAATTAATTAACTTATTAAATAAATAAAGTATTTCCCTCTTTATGGATCTTGCAAATTTTTTACTTGTTAGTGTTTTGTGTTTAAACACCACCACATTAATAATGTTCGCTAACTCACGGTAACTAGAACTATAAGCAAGTCTACAGCAAACAAAAGTGACATTAACTTTGTGACACTTTCTCACGTCTCTCTCTCTTACTCCAAATACTACAATTGTAATATTGATTTTGTAATGTTTACCAAAAGTCTCATTGGCTTGCATTCAAAACTTTCATAGTTTTAACATATGATCATGCACTTTTCTTCTGTCCTAGCAGTGAGAGTCTCCTTACCACTTACTAAACTTTCTTCCACACCTCCCTGTGCTCTGCCCAGGTTCTCCCATCTTCCATACAATTTTCCTTTTACCTCCTTCAGCATCTTGTCCATCCGGTCCACGACTTCCTCTCCTTCCTTCTACCTGAGTTACATAAGTCGCTGTATACACTGGTCGGAATCCATCCGTAAGACATGCCCGTGCCAGCGTAGCCTGTATTATTCTATTTTCTCTTCTGCCGGTTGTATCTTCAAACCAGATTTATTGTGACATTACGAACCATCTCTTCCCACCTATCTTTCTCAAATACCTCATCTGACTTTTCGTTTCTCTTTGTTAAAGTCCTTCATGAGTAAGTGGGTTTTGTTTTCTAGACACTTCTGTGTTAATGAGAAAACCCTCCTGGCTGCGCCAAACATCCTGCCCGCGACTTGTACCCTGATCCCTTTCCTTTAAATTTAAGCCTTACTCACAAATTTTCCTCGGAACAGGTTTCAATTAAAAGTGATAAATTTTTATCTGTGAAATACCCAGTTTTAAAGAAAACGATGAAAACTGGATTGAGAAAATTCCCGACCCCTCCCACCAAAACTCAGAAACATATTTGATCAAATGTGGATTTTTACCAAAAACGTCGTGCTGAATGCGGTGATCGTACCTAAACGAACATCAAGTTTGAGGTACTTTGTTACACACAACACTTATATATATATAATAATGCATATATATATATATCCATATTCACGCAGACATATGAAAACAAAAAACCACCCCTATGCCCATGTTCACTTTATACGCAAAAAAGAAAAAATTGTTTCGTACTCAGAGGACCTCAAAACAATCTAATTTCCGTGACAACCCAATTTCGAAAATTAGACAAAGTCACAATAATTGCTTTCTGTTTGCCGTATGAGAAAGTTTAAAGAAAAACAATAATTATTGTTTTTTTAATTTGTTCTCCATGACTTCCATGAATCTTTCATAATTTGTGTTTGCCCATGATTCTGTTACAGTTGTAGAAAACATACAAAGGGTCATCCATCCAACAACACAAGGTTGAGCGAACTTAACAATATCAATAAGAATTGGAACCCAATGGAAAGAAAGTTAATGAGGTTGTTATTCACCCCTCATTATATTAATAGGTTCTCCATATCAGTTAAATCCAAATGGTTCATCTTTATAAAACGGAGGTTGAATAACGTAGGGTCAATGAAATCTACGTTAAACGAATAAACTACGAATAAACTGATTTAATGCAAACCTAAATGGATAGAGTGGAACTGTTACTAAGTCCAATCAGAAGCAGTACTTTAGCCCACTTATCATGTGCAACTTAAGCGTGTAGAAGATATCTATGCGTGCTGAACGTTGTTCATTCGTTAATCTGGAATACACACAATCAGATAACCAAGGTCACTGAACAGGTGGCTAGTCTACTTTTGCCTTTCCTTTTGAGAGTTCAATTCACTGCGACCTCCACTGTCTATTGTCACCCATCTGGAGCCATAAGTGGAACCTCTTCCAAGTTGTTCTCTGAAGAATCTCAAAATCTTGGAAGATTCTGGGGAAGGTATATCTTCCTCCGCCGCCTGGTAACTGCCCAGAACTGCCAAATCTTCCCTGATTGGTTCATTGGAGTTTCCTCCGTCTCACTACATGCTACCATCTTCTAAGTCCTGTTCTTCAGGTGTCCTCTGAGTCTGCAATGCCCCGAGAGGGGAAACCCGTGAATATACGGAACTTTTTTACTTCGACTAATGCAGGCTTCAGATCTTTTCTAGTTATAAAATCCATCCATCCATCTATTGTAACTTTTTTAAATGTTTTTGTTTTCAGTTTTTCGTGTTTTTTTTTTAAACTGCTCCAATGTTTCACTTTAACTTTGTACACTATCCACACACATAAATACCTATCACTGTACACTATCTACACACATAAATACCTATCACTGTACACTATCTACACACATAAATACCTATCACTGTACACTATCTACACACATAAATACCTATCACTGTCCACTATCTACACACATAAATACCTATCACTGTCCACTATCTACACACATAAATACCTATCACTGTCCACTAACTACACACATAAATACCTATCACTGTCCACTATCTACACCAGTGGCGGCTCCTGACTTGGATATGTGGGGGTTCAACATTTTTTTTTTTAAATACATTTCCTATCATTATTAGTAGCTTGGCTAGATAGAAATCATGAAGTAACCAGGAGCCGGGTAAAAACTTGCATCGCTCCCCTACAATTAAATATGTTAAATTAACAATAAATCTGTCCCAGCAGAAGTGCACCCAGAGAAGAACTATGAAAAAAAGAGTTGTACCGTTTGAGTTCGAAAATTAAGTGGTTAACATAACGGAAATTTGTATTATCTAAATAAAGTGTTTCGGTTCAAAGGAAATGTCAATGAGTTAGCATCGATTCTTTCATATATCTTAGTGATGTTTTAAGTACCAATACCAACATCAAATTTTTATAAACACAGGAAGATCACATCACAAAAAATCTGGTGTGAAACACTCACACAACTTTCTCTTACTCCAGTTCTCAAACTTATAATTGACAAATTTAATGAAATTCGTCGAAAACCGAAAAACTGTTCACTTCCAGTATACTATTTTCTTGAAACTCAGAATTTTGGCCATCTATTTATTTCTAATTAATTTTGTTTGGATGATAGAATTGTATAATCAACTATGAGAGCACTTTAGAGAAAAATATAACCCACCCCTCCCCTAAAAGTGCCCTTAAATGAATTTTACCAGACAAATGTTATAAATAAAAGTTATACATCATTGAATGTTTAATTTATATAAGAAGTTTCAAGAAAATCATCGGAGCAATTTTTGAGAAAATCGCGAAAAAGTAAAGAAATCACTTAGTAAAGTGGTAAAGTAAACGCACTTCCGGTTATCCGATTTTTATCAAACTCGGAATTTCAACAAATTTAATTGTAACTAACATTATTTAGATGATAGAATTGTCTAAAAAAATTGAAGTAGCATTTTAGCTGAAACCTAACCCCACCACTCGCCCATAACTGTCCTTAAATGAATTTTTCCAGAGAAATGTTTCAAATAAAAGTTGTAGTTCTTTGTATATGTGGTTAATATGCCAATTTTGAAGAAAATCGTCGGAGCCGGTTTTTAGAAAATTCCAAAAAAGTAAAAAAAACTAGTAAAGTGGTACTTCCGGTTGAGGAATTTTGACAGATAATAACGTAGGATCAGATCCCATGGTGATACCTAAACGGAATATTAAGTTTCAACTTTCTACGGGTTTTTGTTTTTGAGCTGTTCACACACACACACACACACACCATTTGCTAAAAACAACTTTTTTAACTCCGGGTAAGTTCGTTCGTAAGATCGTAAGTAATGTTCATCGCGCTTGTAACCCCCCACTCTTATTTTAAAAAAGTTAATAAAAAAATACACTTTTCTATACTTTTCTATACTAACACAATGAAATTTTATATATATATATATTAAATTCTCCAGCGCGATGCCCAACTGTGAACCTCCAACTTCCTACGTTTTTATAAATCACCTGATACACATACAATTCATTCATTATACGAACAGTTTAAGGAGCTCCTACACTGAAATACGTTCCTATTCTTTTATGTCTGATTACAACAAAATTATTCATATTCAATTAATTTATTTGATTTTTTATTATTTTGATAATCAGGCCAACATATACAATTTTTACTGTGAATTAATGTTGTTCGTACATAACTAATACAAAAATGAAAATATTTTTTTGATATTGAAATTTTGAAATAAAATAAAAATATGATGAAAATTAGTTCTTTTCTATTTAATTTTTTTTTTAAATAGCTGGGGGTTCAGTCGCGCAAGCGCGAATACCAGTAGCCGCCACTGATCTACACATAAATACCTATCACTGTATACTATCTACACACATAAATACCTATCACTATTGCATGTGTATCAGGAGATTTATAAAAACGTAGGAAGTTGGAGGTTCACAGTTGGGCATCGCGCTGGAGAATTTTATATATATATATATATGTATATATAAAAAATTTCATTGTGTTAGTATAGAAAAGTGTATGTTTTTATTAACTTTTTTAAAATAAGATTGGGGGTACACACATAAATACCTGTCACCCCTTAACTGAAACATTTTCCAGAGAAATATACTTTTGAATCATTAGCGTTAGCTTTTCTCTAAAGTATCATTTCAGGGTAATATATAGTTTTACCACATACAAAATATTAACTCATTTTACAAGCATATAATGTGTTATACACAATTATAATTATAATGTGCATATACAATTCCAAATTTGAAACCGGTTAACCAAAGTGCGATTTTGCACAATGGGTTTTTGAGAATCGGTCTTTTCGAGAGCGGTACAAAGATTTTCTTTAAACTTGGGATGCTTGCTGCACACATAAGAAACTTATCACTTTTATTGGGAACACTTTTCTGATCAAATTTATGTTAGAAAGGTATTGGGGGTCTGCCACTTTGTTTAAATTTAAATTTTCACAAACTTTGTTGGTTTCGATATAGAGCGCTCCACACAAGGTCGCTCAGGTATACAAGTCCCCATGTTTATGGCTAGCCTAACTAAACATTCTAACGTTGCAGTTTTAAAGAAAATATGTCGATTAATGTTGAATATGTATTAATTAGGGTAAGAGAAAGTGGTGTGAATGTTTCACACCAGATATCACTAATCACGCTGACCAACTTGATTTTCATCCGGTATTTTATCCAGCATTGCAGACCCACCCACATTTTCAACTTGACTTTCACTTAAAAAAGAGAAAGTAAAAAGAAGTGGTGGCAAAAAACGAACAATATCTAAGTAAATATGCAAATTGATTGATGGATATGTATGTGTGTATGTGTGTGTGTGTGTGTGTTTATAAAGTAACAGTATAAGTGTTTTGTTTTATTGTTGATGTTGCAGTTAGTGTAGTTAAATTATGGCTGCCAGTAATGGCATCATCCAGGCCCAAACACTTAATGTAAACAACATTCCAGCATACGCACATACACACACACAAAATAGAGGAGTTGGAGTTGACAATTGGCTTTTTGCTTTTCATATAACAATAGAAATCAAACTATACAGAACAACAGCGTCAATTAACATAATTTTATTGCCAGTGGTCACTTGACAATTTGTCTGTAAGTCTGTCTATCTGTGTATGGTTTATAGCTGGCAGCACTAACCTCATTGTCTGCTACTACTACTGTTCAGTTCGTTCATGCACATTCAAAACACTCTGTGTACACATTGTGCGCTCTTTAGTGGAGTATGTATTTATGTACCAAGTGTGTATGGTACCGACAGAGAGAGAGCGCCCAGTTTGCACTCCGTTGCTACATGGTAATGGTGGATGGTTGGGAGTATTGTAAAGTTTGGGCTACTCGGTCGGTGAGCTAAGCCCACTCCGTACAACCACTGGAGAGTATTGTCAATTTTCCAAAAGCATTTCGAGAGAAACATTCATGCAATGTTTCCGAGAGAATATACTGGAGAATACGAGAGAGAGAGAGAGAGATAATGCTGGAGGCTCGGCAAGCAGCCAAACATTGAAAGTTAGCTTTTGCTTTGGATTGCATTATTGTTGTCTCTGATAATTTATGCAGCTCTGCTTTAACGTACCTACTGTGTTACATGGTACATTTCACACACGCATACTATTTCTACCAACATCATATTTACACTGTACATTATCATATCATATCAAACTTATTTCATAGCAATATACATATGTATTTGTTATATACCTTTATGCGTTATACCCTATGTGTGCGCGTGTTTGTGTGTGTGTGTATTTTCTGTTTATATGAGAAACATAACGGAAGTAAACCATTTATATAATCAACAAACACACTATGTGACGTGATCACATCATTGTCAACCTGATCACATACCTGTCAACAGAAAATGCCTCTCTCACACACCCTCTCCCTATGCATATCAATATTCATAAAAGAGAAATAGGTTTTTCTCTTCAAAAAAGAAGTCTGATGTGAAATACTCATCTGACTTTCTCTTACGTTTTCCTCAACTTCTTATTGACATTTTTCTTCAAACCTGGAATATGCTATTGCAAATTTTATTGCTGCGAAAAAGTAAAGTCACTGCTCGCTCAGTACATCTTAATATTAGTAAAGTCACTGCTCGCTCAGTACATCTTAATATTAGTAAAGTCACTGCTCGCTCAGTACATCTTAATATAAGTTTTGTCGCAAAAATAATCAAATAAGTGATTGATTGTTATCATATAAAGGTTACACATAATAGAGCTGTCAGTCGAATTGTAGTACTTTTGAAATTTTTCATGTCCTGAATTTTTCGCAACACACTCGAACTTCTGAAATGACATTTCAGATGAATGATTAAACAGTTACCGCTTAGACCCTTCAAAATTAATTTTCTAAAGTGCTACATGATCTTATACACTCTTGAATGCCTGTTTCCAAAACTGGATATTGAATTCCTAATTTTTGTGGTTCATGTTTAGACTGTCAAAGTGATTTGTAGACTCTCGATTGTTGATTTTGGACTGAATTAAATTCTGCAATTTGCGAGCTTAAATACGATTTGAGTAGCTCATTATGGGAGATTGTGTGGAGTGAGAGCTCGGTGCTTGAAACAAGTGGAATAGTAGCCCATTCGTTCGTTCTGTACAGGTGAGCGTGGCAGAGAATGCGTTGTAATCGAAGCGGCTGGTGCCAACAACAGCGCTTGTTGTGGTGAATTTCCCCAACAGAAGATTGTTTAAACACCGTTCATACCGTGTCAGTGGTTTTTTTTAAGTTTCGCTCATATTACAATACACTTCTTCAGGCTAGTGTCGAGTGCCAAGCAGGATGTGTAGAACAAGCAGGAGAGTGATTGGACCTACTTCCTCCACCATCTTGCACGTAAATGGCTGTGGTACTGTATTTGGCGGGGCTCAATTTTGCACTCCATGTATGTGATCGGCTGGCGGATGAAGAGTTAAGTCTCCCTTCTCACTGCCCTTCTGCCAATGATGTAGCCTTTTGTTTTGTTCCAGAAGACCGCTAATATTTTGTTTTCCTTTTCTTTTTCTCTTCTTTCCCTGAGAAGAGCAGGGTAAGCCATGTTAGTCTTCAGCCCTGTTTAAATAGTTTTCCACTTTTTCAGTTTCTATTGTCTATCTTACGACGACACCTTGTTCATAATTGTTTATCCTAAAAAAGGTATATAATAAACCCCTGATGAGGTCTTAACCCATAAACCTAAGGTTTTACACGAGAGTGGCCGCGGAACTCTAAAAGATCATAGAAGAATGTTGATTCTATTATACACGGCTATCACGGAAAAAAATTCGGATGCACAGCTTAACGGTTTAAGGCACAAGCTCGATTATTTAATTAATCGAATATCAATCTAAAGAATGGTCTTTTGAAAATTGAGAATTTCGCTTCTAAGTAGACTGTGTCCAATTTGAGAATACGAGTGTTTACATTGAGGTATATTTTATATATTACATAAAAAATAAAATAATTAAATTGAGGAGAGAGGATAGTTAATAGATATAATAAATATCATATTGCACCAGTTTGTGCACTGTACACTGTAATACTCGTAATTTCCTTTACATTACATTATGATATTTATTTATAAAATCCTTGTACTGCAAAATTTATTTATTATGACAATGAATGGGCAGTAGTTTTTAGGGATAGGAAGGAAGAATATCGGGGAAAATTGGCGGCAAACGAGCGACCCGCGCGTGGCAGTTTATAGTAATACAATCCATTATATAAAGTAGCACGCCATCTATTGGCGGCTATAGTCGGTCTGCACTGTCGTGTCATGTAAACGGAATAAAATACTTGGGTTATATCAAACACGCTATTCCTTAATAAATAGTTTAGAATTTCCTTTTATTATTATTATTTTCATTATTATTTCATTTAAATTTATTTTTACATTCTTATAGTGCTGTAAGTATCCCACCCAAAAGCGGAAGTGTGTGTAATGAATTGCCTGCAGCCATAATCATATGGCAATCCGCCCACTGCTATGTCACTCAACACGCCACATGAGGCGTACACACACCACCCCATCACAAGTTATTCCGACCTCACCACTTTATGGGAGATATCTCCCTACATTTACGTCAAACTCTAAGCACTCCGGAAGGAGGAAATAGGGGAAGTTTTAACAAGTGTATAATAAGGGCTAGCTAAGATAAAATAATATCTATCACAGTCTTCTACAAGTCATCAAGAAAGTATTAATAAGCAAACCCTCTGGCAGTTCTGTATGTCATTTCTAATCCCAAGCTACCACTTTTCTACTATATCAGTTCTGTAAAGTCCTTGCAATACTGCTCGCATTCTCAGTCAATATATCGGTGATCATCAGTGTACTTTTTTTTATTTCTCTGCATATTTCTTTTTTTAAAATCCACTACATATCCGAGTCATTTTTTCAGCGGCATCCCAACCTATCAGCACTGAGCCCTCTTCCCAAACATTCACACTATACATAGAGCCCATTCCAGGTATCTTTGCATATTCACACAGACAAAACCGTGTCAGGCTCATCTCCATGTAAGCTATTTGACAGTTAAGACGTTGTACATTCATTATAACATGTACAAACAGTGCACCTGTAGGATTCACAATAGAACATTTTTAGATTGCAATGGTCTCAGCCAATTGGCGTAAAGAGTATTGCGACAGGTGCAACACTCACACCTATATAGTACTCCACTCTACCCATCCTATAGTATGAATTATTCCACATTTTATTCCAGAAGACAGCGCCAATATTAAAAAAAAAACTTATATCACATTTGAAATTTAACATCGCTGGTCATCAGAACCCTCCAGAAATCTTGAAAAATATTTCAAATGCAATTGTTTAGTAAATGTGTACTAAAGTGAAATCCTTTCAGCCATTCTCGAGAAAATTCAAAAACGTATTCTATAAAGCCGCACTTGTTAACCAATTTTCTTTAAATTTGTTATTCTAGCCATGCTCCTAGTAAATCTTAATATTATGGTAGAACCATAGTTTATAATGAAGTAGTACTTTAGAAGAAAGCTTCACTTTGCTGCTTCACGAACCCCACAAATATAAATTTTCCTGGGGAAATGCTTGAAACGAAAGTGATAGGCATTTGTGTGTTTGGATGGTGTAAGAAGTTTGAGGGACAATCGTAAAAAACTGAAAAAAATATTCATAAACTAAACCAGAAACGGGACACTTCCAGGTAATACAAACATACACACACATATATATATATATATAATAAGACTATTGTTTAAATAAGCTGGAGGTTAATATTCATAAAACCAAGGTAGTCAAGTTCTATAATGGGAGGCCTAAAAAAGAAACAGTTATCTACGATATTACAATTGGACGAACATTTTACTTAAGATAAAACATAAAGCTAGGTACTTAATACTAAACATAAAACTTAAGATCAGGCAACTTCGAGGGCCAACTCTGCTTCTGAGGCAGTATTGAACACGTGTGCAAAAGCAAAAATTATAGCGTGGGAATCTAGAGAACGTCTACATAATTCTGTAGTTTTGAGTTCGGTTCTGCTGTTATATATGGTTCGGAAATATGGGGTTTAAGGCATACAAAAAATACACATCAACTATTATAAGAGACTTCTGCGTTTTGCCAAAACAACTCCTAACTATATGACATGTAAAATGGCAGGTATTAAAAAGAGCACTGAATTGGCTGTTGACACTGTTAAATATGAGTTTAGACAGATATCCATGAGCATGTCTGGAGGCAACCAGAAATACAACCACAAACCATCCGTCTCACAGATTCAACTGGCTTTCCCAGCTTGCCCTCTTGTTGAACAGTATTGACGAAACGGAAATAATAAACATCACCGATCCCTTAAAACTGAAACCTCTAATCCCATCTGTTCTGACTAAATATGAACTGTACCATAAGAAGCAAGACATCGAGACAATTAATAACTCCACTTTCAGTACTTTTTACTATTTCATTCTCTCAAAACACAGACATATCTACTAATCAGAATTCCACTGACAATACTAAGACATTACGCCAGTTATGTACCTCTGGACATCAACACATTTTCATATTTCCATCTCCATATTTCATTTCTCTTTACACCCCGACCAGTTTATTCATAATATTCATTATTTCTATAAATTTATTACTATCATGTTTTTTTTTTTTTTTTAATTTAAGGCGCGTCAACATCTACGGTCATTGGCGCCCGTAGCCTTCTCAGTGCACTGCTGGCGTCCGGACAGTGTTCTCTCGGTACAGACAACACTGTCCATCACCGGACAGTGAGCTGTAGAGCCTCGTAAGAAGAAAAAAATCTAAGGGTAGCACACCTGGACTCGAACCCGTTCCTCCGCGTGGGAGTCCCGTACGCTAAGAAGAAAATTTTTTCTTCTTAAAATATTATTCATTTTAATACTATTAAAGTTGTTTTTCTTTTTTACTTTGTTTGCAAAAAATTCTGCAATACTAAGACTTTTGTATTCATATCTAAGCAGAATATTGTATATTAAGTTAGATGTTAATGTAAACCCAACTCTTTTTTGCATGGGACAGTTAGTCATAAAACAAATAATAAAGAAATGAATATACTGACCGTTCACTAAAAACATTTTACTTACTTAGGCGACCTCAAAACATGTATTCGATAATTTGACACGATCGTGATATAGTTTTCCTCGTACAGTAACAGCAAGTAAAACTTCTTTATATTTTTCGGAAGTTGCAAAATATAACACGAAGTCATGTGCAGGTTCCATAGCAGCTCTTTATTTTCTCTTGTTTATTCCCTCCACATTGATTAATTTCGTTTTCCAACAATTGTTTTGGTTTTCACAGCGTTGTAGTAACAATTATTCCACAAAATTCAATAATCTCTAATGTGTACAAAGAAATTTTTAATTTATATAGATTAAAATAGGTAGTTTTGCAATTAGCTAAATTTCACTGGTGGGCTTAATTTACTAAAATAATATATTGGTAATGTTACAAGGAAATCCAAGCTCTCGAATTAAATATTTATGAAATACTTTGAAAGTCAATATGGCAATGAAAACATAATCCGTATATTTAATGTAATATCATTAAATATTAACCTAAAGTTCCAAAACCTAACTAACCTAGTAGAAGTTCTATAACCTTCCTAACCTAGTAGAAATTATTTTTTTACGCTCTCTTATATACTTTTTAATTATATTATAAAAGTTTGGTGAAGTGCAATTTGACTCCTTAATAAAATAACATTTCCTTTCAGTTTACGGTTGGTTTTATTAGTGCATAAAATGATTCTGCTCTCACGCATTTGTCTCATGGCTAACAAACACGCCTTTGGTGCAAGAATTCAAGGTTTGGTTCCCGTGAAGGCAAAGACGGTGTTGACCCAGCATCGTAAGAAAAAGTGGAGAGCACAGTTAGCATACCTTAGTAGCGAAGGCCGGAACTAAACAACGGTGCGAACCGGACGTGCTTATCTCTAATAAAAATCGCCGCCTGGAAAGACTTGGCTCTTAATGGGCTGTTGCGTATTTTTTTTTTTCAATAATGATTTTATTAATTTAAATCTTTGTCAAAAACACTTGCCTCTTTGTGAAAATAAAGAACCAATTTGCAGCAATTCATTATCTGAAACGGAATGCAATAATTCGTGTTTGATTTAACATCATATAAATTTTGTTTTGTTGAAGATTTGCCGCAGCGTCTCCAGAAACATCTTGATTGAATGAAATTATTTCCGGTGGCCGCAAATTTGACAAGACTGCAACAGACAGCAGCACTAACAGCGTTCAGCCCAACGTTATTGTTACCCCGGAATTAAATTAAACTGGTTTTAGTTATATTATACTATATAGTTATTTAATATCATGTTTAAAGAAAAGCATAGCAGCATTCTCCAAGAAAATCGGGAAAAACGGAGAAAATAAATCTTTCTGTAAAAGTGCACTTCTGGTTGTTTGATCAGGATGGGAATCGGGAAAAACAGAGAAAAAAAAAATCTTTCTGTAAAAGTGCACTTCTGGTTGTTTGATCAGGATGGGAATCGGGAAAAACAGAGAAAAAAAATCTTTCTGTAAAAGTGCACTTCTGGTTGTTTGATCAGGATGGGAATCGGGAAAAACAGAGAAAAAAACATCTTTCTGTAAAAGTGCACTTCTAGTTGTTTGATCAGGATGGGAATCGGGAAAAACAGAGAAAAAAAAAGTCTTTCTGTAAAACTGCACTTCTGGTTGTTTGATCAGGATGGGAATCGGGAAAAACAGAGAAAAAAAAAGTCTTTCTGTAAAAGTGCACTTCTGGTTGTTTGATCAGAATGGGAATCGGGAAAAACAAAAAAAAAATATTTCTGTAAAAGTGCGCATCTGGTTGTTTGATCAGAATGGGAATCGGGAAAAACAGAGAAAAAAAAAATCTTTCTGTAAAAGTGCACTTCTGGTTGTTTGATCAGGATGGGAATCGGGAAACAAACAGAGAAAACAAAATCTTTCTGTAAAAGTGCACTTCTGGGTGTTTGATCATAATGGTAAATCGGGGGGGGGGTGGAATTCTTTTCTATAAGTGCACTTTACATTTTAGATAGTTTCTATTTATCCAAACGTAATATTCATTTCAGCTATTTTTCTTTGTTGTCACACACACACACAATTCTTTAAAAACATGCTACTCGTTCTCAGGGGACCTCAAAACATTTATAATACGGTGCTTTACAATAATAAATGAGATATGATAGGTAAAAATGGTAATACAGGTGTAGAAAACGGGAAGGATGTTCGCAATGATAGTAAAGTTAAATTGAAATTGTATTCAAAAGTAGTTAGTTAGTTACTAAGTAATGAACAAGAACGCCAAACAAGTTGGCGCACTTGTTTCCAACAATTACATATATATCTAAATAGTGAGTTGTTTTAGAAGTAGTTTCTCACACCTGTTAGTTTCCCTGTTCCCGTAATTCATCCCCGAACATATCTTCAACTAAGAACTTTCTAATAATAACTTCATTCCAGCAAGGCGCCACCATAGCTGATTGGTTACAAACGCGGACCACAAAGTTAAGGTGTATTGCGGTGTATTGGGTTCAATTACCGGCATTAGCCTTGGATTTTATTTGATATGTAAAAATCAGTTTGGATAGTAAAGTAAGTGTGCTATCCGCCTCCATCCACATCACCGGTAGATGGAGTAAAGCTCCCATACGGCGAAAATACGCATTAATTTGCTTTATTTATATTTTACTTCATTCCAGGAAAGTTTAAATAATGTAATAGATTTCATTGTAGTATCCCTGTTTTCTGAAGTGTACTGGCTATATTTTTAGGGATGTCGTCCCTGAGGGTATCCCAGCCTCCATCACTCACAAAATACACTTAGGCCTGCACTACACTTAGATCACGTGTGTAGCTATATGGATTTAGCCTCCCATAAAGGTAAATCCTGCTCACCAAAAGAAGCACTCGCACTTGGACGTTGTACACTTTACAGTCGACTAAATCTATGTAAAACGACTGACATCCAAGGGAGATGTTGCAGGGCAAACAACAGATGTTGCAGGTTTGTCCTTACAACCACATCATCTACACATTTGTTCTACTAAAGGTTATCCAATAAATAGCCTGAACTGAAGTTCTTTTCTTGCACTAAAGTTACCGGCAGTTAGTACTGAAAATTCTTTGCATTTCTCGACTGTTCCAAAATATTCCAAATTGAAGCGGACAATGATTAATAGAAACCATTGTTTGGAAAATATTATCTTCAGCAATGTGGGAGGACATTAGCATTCATTTATTTCATTCAGACTTTAAGTGATGGTTATTAACAAATGCGGTTATTCATTGCAATATACTAAAAATTACAAACACATGCCACGAAACGTTTTAATTCTATTATTATTGTAATGGAATCGTTTGATATGATTCCTGATGTAGATGTCTTGAAGAGGGCGGAAGTTAGTTGAGAGATTTTGGAAGTTAGTGCATCGAATTATTAATACGGATTTTATAAAAATAAACTGTATTTTAACAATAATTTTAACGTAATAAAGGGCAACTAATAATAACAAAATACTTAGGAATAAATAGAAGATAAATAACTAATAAATTAGACTGATGAAATAACGAACTAAGATGCACAACTCAAGGATAGTAAGTTTAAATAAAACTGTGTATAGACGCGTAAACTGCTGCTCGTGTATATAGCGACGTGCTCGTATAGTCGTATATGATATAATGCTCCTCTCGTTGTATATGATAGAGTTTTATATATTGGTGTTGGCCACACTCACCCAAGACATCTGTCCTAGTGTGCGACTTGTGCAACCTTCGTAGTTTGGTGACCTTATTTAGGTCAGTGGCCAACCTTATCGGTGCTTGCTTTTGATGTAAGGTGGAATCCGAACAGCGATTCCAGTAAGTCAAATTTTTTATACATATTTTATTTATTTATTAAAATTTTTTTTACTGTGTTATATAAGTTCAATCAAATTGAACTAAATTTTTTGAAAAATTTATGAAAACTAGTGGATCAAAGAAAACTCGTGCTAGCCCTATTAAAATTTCTGACCCTCAAACAGTTACTACCATGACCACTTACAATCTAAATGGAGTACAGATGTCCCTAGAAGAGGCTGTGCAACACCTTTTGGGTGAAAGAGAAAGGTCTGCACCTGCTCCCCCGGCCCAAGATAAAACATCTATAATCGCTAGTCTGAACCTACTAAATCAGATTCCGTGTTTTGACGGAAAACAAAACACAAACATAGAACTCTTCCTAGAACAGGTACAACGCTGTGCTAGATTGTCGCGATGGGACAACGATACCACAATAGAGGTGGTTGAATTTAAAATTTCTGGTACCACGAAAACCTTCTACAATACACAGAAATCACTACTATTACAAGAAGGTAAGGTAGTTGATTTTAAAACAATATCCAAATTGCTGCTCAACAGGTACCATACAGAACAAACGCCTCTTGTTCTGTTACGCCAAATCACCAATATGCAGGCTTCCCCAAATGATTCGGTAGAACAAATCGCCGACAAGCTCCGTCACCTGCATTCATTAATTTCAGACAAGGCCGAAGCTAATCCCAAGCTAACCCTACAAACGGTGTTAAAGAAAATCACCACCGACACCTTCATCAGGCTACTTCCACAAAATCTAAGGAACGAGGTCCGCACTAAGCTGCCTGAAACCTTAGATAGTGCCCTGGAATATACCACGGCACTGAGAGAGATAAAGGCTGCAGACTCTGCCCCGTCAGTGTTTGCAATAACACCATAACCTAAATTAAGCAAACCAGTGGCAAGGCAAAATAATCTACCGCCATCGCCATGTAAATACTGTGGGAGTATGCACTTTCACGCAGAATGCACTCAAAAAAATAAACACCCAGTATTCAACGCGATCAAGAATCGTCCATGTCGACATTGCTCAGGGCCTCATTTCGATAGGCATTGCACGGCTCGAAAAACAAAAGCACGAACAAACTTCGGCAAATTCACGCCGCAAGCTAATAAGTTTAATAATTTTCAAAGGCGTCAACAGACCACAACCCAACGCCAACCCACAAATACACCTCAAACTCACAGACCGCGCAGAACTTATTCGGAAGTGACAAGGGCGACAACGACCAAATTTAATACCAGCGACAAACCGACCTGCCAGTATTGCGATAAATACGGCCATACTGCCCGAAATTGTTTCTTCGTCAAACCAAAAAACGGTTAAATTCCCGGCAGTCGCAGGCGGTTACCACAACTACGGCAGTCATCCCGGCTTTCACCTCTCACGAAAACCTAATTGTAATGCTACGAATTAATAAAAAATTACTCCATGCTCTCGTGGATACAGGCGCCAGTCACAGTCTTATAGATTTTTCTTACTGTAAGAATAAGAAGCTTCAGCCTTCAGACATTTTACTTAAATCACTGACTGACCAAATTATACCAAATTACGGCGTCACGTCCCTTAAACTTCATGCAGTCGGCGTCAAGAACTCGCAATTTATGGGTGAATTCATTGTGTCAAAGCTTCAGGGTGCATTCCAGGCTATACTCGGACGAGACGTACTCACGCACAACCAAGCCATTATAAACTTACGAACACAGACACTCACACTAAACAAAATACTTAGGAATAAATAGAAGATAAATAACTAATAAATTAGACTGATGAAATAACGAACTAAGATGCACAACTCAAGGATAGTAAGTTTAAATAAAACTGTGTATAGACGCGTAAACTGCTGCTCGTGTATATAGCGACGTGCTCGTATAGTCGTATATGATATAATGCCCCCTCGTTGTATATGATAGAGTTTATATATTGGTGTTGGCCACACTCACACCAAGACATCTGTCCTAGTATGCGACCTTGTGCGACCTTCGTAGTTTGGTGACCTTATTTAGGTCAGTGGCCAACCTTATCGGTGCTTGCTTTTGATGTAAGGTATTGAAAAGGTCTTTGTTGTTCGTTTGGCCGCGGCATTGTCTTGAAGCCGGCGGCCTGCTAGGTCGCTGGTTATAAATTATTCTTTTATTACTGCTCTCCTTTGTTAAGATAGCAGCTGGCTGGAACCACTTTGACATTGGTATGACTTTCCATGTCATTACATTATTCACATTCGCTAAAAACATGGTTTTCATACTGAGAGGGACCGCGAAACATGTATTTCCGGTACAAACTTATTCTCGAAAATCAGACACGATCGCAATGCTTCCTGTTACCAGGAATAAGAGGAAGTAAAAAATGTTTAATAACAAATAACAAACCTGATTTACCAAATATCTGGGCCATAACTATGGTTATTTAATTTTATTATTGTAATGGTTTGATATTTCTAACTGATTTTCTATAATTTATTATTCGAATTTCACTTTTCTATGTTCTGTGTTTTATGAATGGTTGAAATAAATTGTTATTATTAACAATTATTATAACTTTAACAAATACAATTTTAAAAAGTTTTATATTTTGAAAGAAAGACCTAATATATTGATGGAAGAAAGGGCATGTAATAATAATATAATAAATACAATAACAAGGTAAAATTGCTAGTGTGCCGGCCAATACTTATTGTTTGCTATTTACCCATGCTGGTTAATATTAGCCAAGGACTTGGTTTAAATTACATTATTGTATCTTGGTTGAGTGTGTTTGTGGGTGTGCATGTTTGATTAATGGATACATATTGTGTTTAGTTTTGTTGAATTTCAATTTATATTGATCATATTTCAGTTATTAAAACTGATGCAGCTGTAATGCGACAAGCAATAGAACACCAATGTCCGCTCATGGCTCCACAAACGCGATAATTGCAAGCCCCTCCCAATACTAGATTGATTAGGTTATTGCTTTGATCTGCTTCACTTGTAGTAATCTGTTTAGTTTTGTTTAGGAGCTCTTTTATTGTTTGTTTCTTCTTCATTTTTGTTCGAACATGGCTTCATTTACGAAAATTTATATTGCATTTGCGCATCAACAATTTTGGTGTAGACTATTTCCAAGAGTGCGGTTTTTTGTCAAGGCTTTTTAAATGGCTTTCCAAAAATTACCAGATAGAAAGCTCATCGATTGAAGAAAATGAACGCCAAATAAATACAGTCTACATATCCAAATCTCATTGTTTAAATAATAATAATACTAAGCAACAATTATGATACTGTGATAAACTTAAAATCTGAAAAGTGTTTGACTTGAAGGTTGGGCCTTGAATTTCTTATAGCACTTTAAACACATACATCAATCGGCAATGAGCACTCTTTCCTGAACCACCAAAATTTTTCCCTCCATATTTGAGGCACGAAATATATATAAGCCCTTCCTCCATTGAAGAGTGGAAGGAAGGGAAATTCCCTTTTATTGTACTAAAGGTATTCCATCTTCCTAACAGTTCATTATTGTATTCATCCAACCTTCGAAAAAACCCGTGCTTGAGATTGCTCTAAATAATAAATTAATAAATATTAAATATAATATTTAAAATAGTAAAATATTTCTAATTATATAGTAAAATATTAAATATATTTCTACTAATATATTTTACTTATAATTACAAAACCATAATTTATACTTTTCATCATTTCTCCCCAAGATCTACACATTACGTAGTGCTTCTTCTGGAGAAACAAAATTTTTTTTTTATCGTAGAATATGAAATGTAATTGGCGTGTTGTGTTGTAGTAGTGGTAGTGGTGGCAGTGGTGGCTTGTGGCGTGAGCGATTTTGTAAAGGGCTTGTGAGTATATATGTTTAAGAGAGAAGTATCAGAAATAATCAAGAGATAACACTGTTTTGAAAATAGATATATTCTCTAAATGAATTTGAGTACTTTTCAATATCACAGTAATATGCTTGTTAATATACTGAAAATGCTATATTTTAACTATGGCCCTGATGCGATTCCTGTTTCACGTGTTCTGCTAGAATGTCTAATACGTAGAATGAAAATAAACGTAGAGATTTTAACTGATAAAACACTGTCATTTTACTGTTTACCACAGCTAATAAACACCAATAAAACATTTTCAATTTCGACTTGATATATCGCTATATTAGATAATCGACTATAAATACCGTCAATAAGAGGGAAAAGGGTGTGTAGCATTTTAACGTAATTTCCCTATTAACCAGAGTTATTTATAATAGTTTGATATTATTTTAATGATTTCAGTTTGCACTGGTTATTTATGGTTAATTTTATTTATGATTAATTATTAAATTAATTGGATTATTTTATAACAAAAAAAAAACGATAAATGTTCTTTTATCGGATGGCCGTAAAACTTTTGGCACATATTATTTGACTGACCAGATATTATCTAGGCAAGGAGACTAAAACTAATTGGAATTATCACACTAACGGTTGGGACTAGGCCATGAAAACAAAATGAAACTGATGATTAATCACAAAAATTTCTACAAGAAACATGCATTTACTACAATAGTTTTATATTATTTCACTTTCTCCACCTGATCTGCTAGTGATCCCGTGAACAGCTCTAAACGTCGCAAGCTAAACAGAGAAAAGCTCCTCGAAGAAATGAGTATATAGCAAGGGCAAGCTTGGCTGCTTTCGCTTGATCCAAATAAGAGACTTCCTCAGAATCTTCCAAGAGCCGTAGCCAGCCTTTTCACGGGCCATGACTTTCTCCACCAACATCTAGAGACAATTGATATTGTTGATTCCCCCACTCCGCGTGAATCATGTGTGGAACTTGTCTTCAAATGTTCAGCATTGCATATTAACGCAGACAAAAGCCATTCCACTATGGCTGAATATTATCGGCAGAAATGCCTTGAATAGCGAGGGATTTACAAAAAAAATTAATAATAATAATTATTATTATTATTCAAAGAAGGAGAGGGCAAACCCTACGCTATCCAAAGCCTCCCCGGGCCCATATAGCTACCCCTAAAGAATAACAACCATTGGGACTAGAACAAAAATCCAGGCCCAGGTTTTAACCATCTAAGTTTCACCACAGACCGAACAAATCGGACCAAACCTTAAAAGGACACAGCTTAAGATCCTCTACCGATATCCTATTCCGGCCGAAGGTCCTAAACCTAATCTCCTGGCAGCCCAAACAATCCGTCATCAGATGCATGGGTGTTTCCTCCTCCGTCTCACAAACTTTACAAAAGGGGTCAGGCCTGAGTCCCATTGTATAGAGATGTCTCCTTAAGCCACAATGCCCAGTGAAGAATCCAACCAGATGCCTGAGAGAGGTCCGTGAAGACATCGTATCCCGCTACTCAAGCTCCGTCCGGACCCCCAATGAGCATCTTAGACTGCCGACAACCCACTGCGCTCATCCATAAGGATGAGCGCTGTGAGGTCATTCACGTCTGAAAGCCTGATAAACATGTGCCAGAAGACACACCAAGAGCAGGCTCTGGACCAATGAAAGGGAGAGAGGCGTCTAATTTGGCAAACCTATCCACCTCCACATTCCCAAAGATTTCCATATGACCGGGAACCCAGGCCAGAAGCACATCCTTCCATGAAAACAGATCTTCCAGTCTTTTAGAACATTCCAACACAAATCTGGAAGTGAAGACACATGAATTAAGCGCTTTCAACGCAGCCTGGCTATCCGAGCAGATACAAACACCGTTTAAATTAGTGTTACGCACCCTCTCATCCAAAATACAGCAAAGAATTGCATAAACCTCAGCCTGGAAAACGGTGGCCCACTCACCAAGAGGCACTACCAAATGATCTCCCGTCTCAAAATAGACGGCAGCCCCAACCTACCATCCATCCTGGAACCGTCAGTGTAGCATCGGAGATAATTTTCAGGAATCACCCCAGACGGACCCAGGGTTAACCAATCTTCCCTAAAAGGCAACCTAACCCTGTATGAATGACCAAAGACAAAAGTCTTCAAATTCCTATCAGAAGAGAAACCTGTAATGGGAATCCATAAAAGCATCTCGCGAAAAATGGTAGAATGACCATATCGCTTACGCTGCCAAAAACCTGCCTATTTAATTCTACAACAGGCTTTCATTTCCTGGTTTTTCACCTCCACAAAGAGAGGTGGAGTCCCTAACAAAGTCTCCATAGATGCGGTCGGTGTAGCCCGAAACGCACCAGTTACCGTCAGACAAGCCAAACGTTGGATATCTTCCAGCAGCTGTCTAGCGGATCGTGTTTCAATGTGACGCCACCACACCAAAGCCGCATATACCAACCTAGGTTTAATGACCATGCAATAAATCCAGAACATCATCTTGGGAGTGATCCCCCAGTTCTTACCTACAACTCTTCGACATTGCCAAGATTACTGCCTTTTGATGCTGTGTCTTAACATGTTCCGACCAGGTCAATTTACTGTCGAGAACTACTGCAAGGAACTTCACTGATTTACTAACCTGTATGGAAGTGCCAAACTATCTTCCTTCTATAAGTAAATAGAATTGCCTGGGTCTTATTAGGATTAATAAAAAGACCTTTATGCTGTGTCCAACAATATAGATAGATAGATAGATACTTTATTCGTACAGCACCAAAGGTACAGAACAGTGTCAAAAAAAGAAAAAGTTTATCTCATTTACAGAGGTACTGTTATGGAGTAATAATTTTTATTTAGTAAATATTTTTTAAGTTCCTCAGCCTGGGACTTAAACCATGTTAAGGGCGGTTTGCATTAAGTCCGAAATAGTGGACAGACAGCGCCCTAACAATAAAATAACACCATCATCGGCAATGCTTGCACATAGAATCCCGATGAATTCATCCTAACCAGAAGGTCATCCATGACGACGCACCACAACTTTGGTGAGAGACAACCCCCTTGAGGGCATCCTCTCCCCGCTTGTACTATCATGGTGCGCCCGTCAAGGGAAGCCTGTATAACCCTACTCCTAAGATAGACACCTATCCAACTGATTAAGACGGGATGTATACCTTTTCGTACCAAGGCATCTTCAAGAGCATCAAACGATACTCTGTCAAATGCCCCTTCAACATCTAAGAAACACCCTAGGGCATATTCTTTTATTTCCAGAGCAGATTCTATCCTTCCGACGAGACAATGTAATGCAGTCTCTATGGACTTACCCACATTATTATTATATAATAATTTTATTATTACAATCTGCTCATATATTTTAGAAGCAGTGTCTTCTTAACCGATTATATCCAAAACCAGTTCGATGATCACCAAGTGGTGCAGGCAATTACCAAAAAACAATAACTCAAAGAATGGATGTAGAAAGAAAACTACTTGGCAAAATTGAAGAGCAATATAACTTTCTTGTATCTGCGTGGTGGTTTATTGTTTATAATCTTCGAGAAATGTTAGACCATGTAGGTTTAAGTACATATTTAACGTGATATTAGTGAGCTACACGTTGCCTCATATCTTATCAAAGTAGCCTCAAAGTGAGGAAGTCAATATAAGGGTGTGGAGATATTCGCATTGAGACCCAAGATCAGTCTGGACTATGATGTAAAGTTATTAACCTAGTATTTATTATCACAGACCTTCTTCGCCAGTCAGATGCGGATTACAGAACACTTCTCAGAATATAATAATCTCAAGCGTCTTTTTTGTAGGACTGCGCTCTCTTCTGTCTTCTCCCAAAAACTTGTATGGCATTTTAAAGTTAGGCCTCAAATTTCTCACAATCTCTTAAAATCAATACTCCCGGGGAAAATGTTTCAAATAAGAGCAAAAAAAAAAATGATAGGCCATCTTATGAGTGTAGATTGTACGCAAAGAGAATTTCGGAACTAATTTCGAGAAAATCGGGTTGGTTTCGGCGATAATTGTAACATTATTTAACTGTTGTAGAAAAAGTTTTTAGAGAATAGTGTTGGTGTATTGTTTTCTTCAGTTTTCACGTTGAGTGTAACCTTTCCTAGAGGGTCTTTATTTTCCATATGGTCATGCAATATTACATGTTGATTTGGTGTGTGTGTGTGCGCGCGCACACGTGTGTTTGCTTTCTTAACAGAATATTTCTTCAGGCTTGCAATTTTTCTCGAAAATGGCGCCGATTCTCTTTTAATTGCACATATTAAAAACACACATGCCTATAATACAATTTGTAATATTTTCAATAAAAATATTATTTTTGGCAAGTTGTTGGAATGCTGGAACGTCAAACTTTCCTGGAATGTGCTACTTCAGCACAATGTAGCTTTTATCATCCATATAATATTAAGGAACTATAAAAGCTTCGCTAGAATTCCATGATTGTAGATATCCGATTTACCAAGAGTTGCCACTTTAAAAAGTTTTCCTTCTATAATCGAAACTCCTACTACAATTTCCTTTTAATCCTGGCATGCTAACTGCTCATATATAACTATCTCTTTTATTTCAAACATTTTCTCTGGGGAGATCTGGTAAATCTGTGGCGTTAATCCAAATATTATTGCGATGGATCGAGGCGCATTTTTCTGGAATTCAGTGTAATCACATTTTAGTACTTACCTGTGAACAAAGAAAATGGGCCACTTTTATAGTATATTAAATAAAGAGCATATCTTGTGAACATTTAACGGTTTTTTTGAAACCATATCCATTACATTAGAATGTTTCGTGTTATCAGAGTTTTTTTTTTTGAACTTTCATGTCTAAAGTAAATACCATATAACTTTCTACTGGGTATACATTGTCGTAACAATAGCGTTCTATGTGACCTTTAATACAATTCTGTGGGGGAGAAGAACGCACATTTGCGTTCTTTTAAAAATTGTTGCCTTATATTTACTCAACCTTATTGTTTTTACCAGTGACCTTCACTGAAGAGGATGTTTACAAAAATGTTCTTTCCTTACTGCTGTTACGTTCTCCTATTAGTAAGAGGAAGTGTTGTGATCGTGGAAAATCCCCGGAAGTGAGTTTTCATTGAAAATAAATGTTTTGAGATCCTCAGAGACATAAAAAATTATTTTTAGTGTGTGCCGTATGTGCCTGCGTTTGAACAAAAATATCTCAAAAACTCTCGTACTCCTAGTAAGAAGAAGTATTGCAATCGTGACAAGTTTTCGATACCAAGTTTTCACCGGAAATAATGTTTTGAGGTCCCCTGAGTAAAAAAAAAGTGGTTTTTAGAAAAAATAGTCTGTGTGTGTATGTCTGAACAGTATAGCTCAAAAAAGAAAAATCGCTGAAAGTTCCAACTTGATATTCCGTTTAGGAACCACCCTGGATTAGGTTATTTATTTACAAATTTAGTATTATTTGCAGATTGACATTGAAGTTCCAATTATAAACATTACACCCTTCAATGCAAATGAAATTGACATATTATTGTTGGGGATTTTCATTGCATGGAAAAAGGAAGGAAAAACCTGCAGCTCAGGGGCAAAGGTTAATTAAGGATGCTTCTGATTCTCTTTGGTCGGTATGTCATTTTTTGTCGTAGTTACCAATTTCGCGGCAAAGAGGGTTTGTGTGGCAGTGGTATCACCATGGGATCCGACAGTCAGTTATCTGAACCGAAACTACTATTTTATTAAATGTATTTTTCACTTTTTTGCAATTTTATCAAAAATGGTTCCAACGATTTTCTTTAAACTTGGTATATCAACTACACATATAAAGATCTACAACTTTTATTTGCACTTTTTTCGGGAAAATTCATTTAAGAGGGGTTTTGGGTGAGTGGTGGGGGTTAGGTTTTCCTTTAATGTGCTTCTAGTTGATTATTACAATTTTAACTTCTTAACAAAATTAATTAGAAAGAAATAGATTGCCAGAATTCCGAGTTTTAAGAAAATTAGTAAATCGGGTTGTGCAATTTTACTGAACATTTTACTGTTTTCGCGATTTAAACACCATTAAAACACCGACGAATTTCATTAAATTTGGTATACTAACTATGAAATTTGTCAATTACATTTTGTAAACTACAGAAAGATGTGTGAGTGTTTCACACAGAATTTTATATCTATAAACGTATCAAATTTATTCGAAATAGTTTTAAAAAAAAATTGATTTTGGGAGGTTTCGAGGAATTCGTTAAATCACATTGGCACTTACAATGTAAATACTTACATTCAAGTGGTTACCTGCCAGCATGTGTCCACCACCTCTATATTTATGTTAGTGCAACTGAATAATGAAACTTTACAAGTTTAGAGAAACGTGTGCCGTGCCATTTTCTAAATCTATTATCTATAATCGCAGTATAAGGGAAAGTTACGAGAGTAGAATTTTTGTGTTTTTTTTTAAATCAAAATAATTGTTTATTGTTTACATTTGTTACAGTGCCTTGCCTAAGTGTTTTTCTTTTTGTTCGGAATCACCACACATCTGGACTAATCGACCAGTACATCACAACTAAGGTAAGAAGTTAGAACATTTCATTTTAGAACGATTTAGAGAAAAAGTTGAGGCTTATGTTAGATTGATGCTAAAAATAATAGACTTCAATCAATTGATGAGCTCTTTTTAATAATCTTATCCGACTTCGTAAATAATAATAACCAAGTCCCGGCACTAGACTGTCACAGCAAAGTTATAACAGTGTTATACAGAGAAGGTAGCTCCACCTTTATAGTATATGGCCTCTTCAATAGAGCTATATATTTATTTTTTTTTTTAAATAAGAAAAACCTATGCATTATTTTTAGCTGGTATACTTTTTTTATGAAGTTACTCAATTCAAAGACTGCATGTGATAACTGGCAATGAAAATACAATGGCACATTTTCATATGGCATAATGTTTGTAAAAGAGTTCTCTTCACAACTCTGAATAAAACCTTCTTCAAACTTTCCATGCACTGGATGTATGAATATATATATATATTTATTATTATTATTATTATTAATAATAATATCGAGAAGTGGCTTGATAATGTTGCCATCTTTTTTTACTGTTACTTTTTCAAACAGTTTTAATGTCTGCTCACCAGGTCAGATGGTCTTTGCTTCATTTTCAAATTATTAAATGAAATTGCTTGTTTCTTGATTCAAAAAATCTCAACAAGATGTATAAACTTCCCAAAACCTAATAGTACGTATAAACATTTTGTAGCACATTAGTTCCTTGTGCCGACAAAAATTTGGAGTCTTAATAAAAAAATTAAAAAAAAACGGTTGAAGACAGATTATTATTGGAAAATATAGGGAAGATCCAGATGAGGGAGTAGATGAGAAATATGGACCTGTTAGGAATGTCTATGACCAAAAGGATGTTCAGCAAGAATTAGAGGATGAATGTGTGTGCAACCTCGCGGACTTAGTTTCTAACTAACGATGACTGGCTTTGATTGGAAGAATGGAAAGTGAAAGGCTTGATAACTAGAATGTAGTGTCATAGAAATAAATGGCTAGATCAGCCAGAGGATAGAAGAGGATTGGTGAGCAGTAAACCTTGTTGCAGTGTTCTCATCATCTCCGGAAAAAATATTTGATATCAATTAAATTTTTTTAAACATCTGTTAAGACGTCGAAAATAATACGTAGTTATTATTTTAAATATTCTGAAGGTAAAAACAATAACCTAGAAAGGGCGTTCGCTTCTGCTATCCTGAAATCTTCTTCATATCTTCTCTTAAAACGTTAACTTTAAGCGTAAAACACAAAACATTTCACACTGTTTCAGTGAAAGTTTTAGCAACAAAATTTGCAGGTTCGTACGATTTTCTCAAAAACAGATCAAATGATTTTTTTACAAACCTAGAAATTTACCATTTGTAAGATATATCATTTTGATTTTAAGTAAAGTAAAGTCGGTTTATAGGTGGGATTAACGTCCAAATATCAAATGAGGTTTCGTGAATTAAGTTTATTGCAGACATAAAGTAATTTTTAAAAAGAAATTTATTATAATACAAACTAAATACAGTACAGCAGCTCAGAGAGGAAAGACAAATATTAAGAAAAATGAGAGTTTTTATATTATATTAACGTACAAACAGCAGTATGGTCAGCAATAGGCGTGTGAACAGTGTTATAACTCCTCTCTCTGGAATCTATAACTTTGCATCTGATTATAGGGAGCATTTATATTTATATATTATGTAAAAGATCCAAATGATGATAATTGATAATATCAGAGAATATATAAATGTGTGTTCGTCAAGAGGAAGTTCATCTATTTCCTCTAAGGGTTTAATATTGATATTGGCTTCATGCATTTGTTGAAATGTAAAGTTAGTGTAGTACTTTTGTTTGGGTAATTGTGAAAGAATTAAAATGTTACTTTCCCAATATACATAAGGCTGATTAAAATTTAGTAATTTCTCTGAGCTGTTGAGTGACAACAAAGCTGTTAGTTTTGGATATATAGTAATATTCTTATTATTAGTAATTATAATAATTCTGCTTATGTTGTAAATTAAATATTGATTTATAATTGGATATATTTTATAAACGGGGATACCTTATTTATAATTAAAGATTTACTGTGTGGTACAATTTGATAGTTCTCTATCTTGCAATAGTTCATTAATTGCACTTATTTATAACGATAGATGAATTTCTGCAATAATATTTTTCACTAATTAGTGCGCAATTGCCTGTGAGAATTTCGTTATATCTTAGCATAAGGGAAGGATGTTCATGTGTGCGGATAACTTCGTTATTTTTGTAGACGGGATAGGGTAAAAGGAAAAATGTTTCATGAGTTGGGGATTGCAGGGGTAATTGTATAAAATAAAAAATATAATTCTCGTGGATGCCACAATGTACCATACCCAATTGCCATATATTTCTGGTTCATTTGAAATCAGGGGTAACTTGGAACTCCTTATTATGTTACTAAGTTCTTTGTGAGATATGATACTAGAATGCAGTACGTTCAATTTACAAAATTCTAAACCAGTTTCTAAGTCGGTTAGATTGAACTTTCTGGAGTATTTCGTCATACTTTGCTTTATCGTTGGCGTCCATATTACCAGTAAGCCAAGATATTGCAGTTCCTAATCCATTTATGAGACCTCGTGTCGTTCTATGTCCGTTGGGTTGTAGGTGATTTAGTTTCGTTTTGGTGTATTTCAAATGTAGATTAATAATGTTAATATAATGTTTCTCCTCTGTCTTATGGTTAATGAGGTCCAATGTCAACATTATTTAATTCCATTTGTAAGTACTTTATGTTGATGTTGTGCATGTAAATGTAAGTCTGGTTGATAATGAATGATTCTTGGATTTTGATAGGGGTTATACCGGGCGTTGCAGTCAGGTCATTTATTCTGTATGGTGCCACTGAGACCAGGAACAGGATCAGTGTCAGGAATGTCATCTTGCCCTGAAACAGATGTTTTGTTTTTTATTTTCTTTCTGGGTCTTTTTATGCGGTTTGGATGTATTTTAAATGTATGTTTTTGATTCATTTTTGGGTTGGTGGCTAGCTGCTTTGTTCGATCGTAAAGTACTCTGAAGTATTTTGGTTTATTCTTTTTGTGGAATGTCGTTCTGATGTAAGGTTCGCTAGGGATTTCGATGTCTTTCTCACGTTGAATATTTAGTCTGTCAGTGGGTTTTTGTTTTTCTTCTTCTACTTTATTTTTTATGAGTTTGTGGACTAGCTTTAGTCGTTCTAAGTATTCGTTAATTCTTTCTTCTGTTATTAGTGTTTCTGACAGTTCGTTTACATATGGATTTTTTGACACTCCAATGGTCATCTCCATTGGGGTTAGTTTCAAAGTAGAATTCAAACTGTTATTAAAAGCTATTACTGCTAATTTCATATTTCCTCCGGATTTTTGTTTTTATTCTCCAGTTGGACAGCGTTTAGTAGTTCGGTTAGAGTGGAATGTGCTCTTTCTAGTAGACCTTGTGAGTCAGAGTGGCCGGGTGTAATGTAGTAGGGTGGTATTTCGTACAGTTTAAGGAAGTAACGAAATCCTGCATTGTCAAATTCTCGTCTGTTGTCCATCTGTACGGTTTTTGGCATGGGAAATAAAGAGAAGTAGTCGTTAAGACAGGATTGAATTTCTAGTTGATCGAGACTTTTGAGTGGATAGACCATGAGTTTTTTGGAGAAGCAGTCTATTATTGTTAAGAATTTGTGTCTATCATACTGAAATGTATCAAGTTGCAGCTTTTCAAATGGATTTTTAGGAGTGGGTGTGATTTTATAGTCAGTCTGTATTGGTTTTCGTTCATATTTGACTTTTTGGCATGTAGGGCATTTCTTAATGTCTTCAGTAATATCTCTAAGCATGGAAGGCCAATAATACCTTCTGTGAATGTGAATGTAACTGTCGTTTATACCACGGTGGTAGGTTTTTCCAACATGGTAATTATTGATTATTTCCTTTTGTTCGTTTAAGTCAGTAATATCTAAATCTAGGTTTTTGTATCGTTTAAGTTTAATTGTATTAAAATTAGGGACGATTGTTTTTTAAAATTTTCAATCATAGTTTCGTACTCATCGTGTAATGTACTTTCTCTGGAGCAAAAGACTCCGTAAGTGGTACATGGATTCAAGTATTCCATGCATAAAGTTTTCATTAGTGTGAGGTCAGAAGTATTTGGAAAGTAAAGCGTCAGTCTTGTCTTACCGAAAATTTTCTTAGAGGTAGGAGCTTGGTTACCGCATTCTAATATAATTTGACTTTGTTCTATATTCAAAATTTTGTCATTTTCAGCAATGGTCACTTGTTCATCGGAGCTGTCTTGTGAGTGTATTGTCATAATGCTGTAATGACATGGAAAGTCATACCAATGTCAATGTGGTTCCAGCCAGCTGCTATCTTAACAAAGGATGGCAGCAATAAAAGAGCAATTTATAACCAGCCACCTAGCAGGCCGCCGTCTTCAAGGCAATGCCGGCCAAACAAACAACAAAGCCCTTTACATCAAAGCAAGCACCGATAAGGTTGGCCACTGACCGATATAAGGTCAGCAAACTACGAAGGTCGCACAAGGTCGCACACTAGGACAGATGTCTTGGTGTGAGTGTGGCCAACACTTTCGTTTTCGTCATTATTATTTTCGTTGCCGTATTCTCTAAGGAATTCATTTAGTACTTCCTGGGGGTCGATCTCTGAATTTTCGTCTAAAGTATTTAATGGGTGTTCGGTTATTCGTGAGAGTGCGTCCGCTACTTTATTAGTTTTTCGCTGTACATATTTTATACTGAAATCGAACTCTTCCAATAACAGTTTCCAGCGTATTAATTTGGAATTGGGTTCTTTTATACTAGGCAACCATTGTAGAGGTTTGTGATCAGTCTGAATTAGGAATTTTCTCCCATACAGGTAAGGACGAAAGTGTTTACATGCCCAAACTATGGCTAATAACTCCTTTTCAATGGTGGATAAATTTAGTTCGTGTTTGTTAAGAGTTCGTGATGCGAAGATATGGGGAAGTCTTTACCGTCAGTTACTGTGTCAGTTATTCGACAAAACTGCTCCTATGGCGTAGTTAGAAGCGTCTGTAGTTAATATGAACTGCTTTGAAAAGTCCGGGAATTGTAGTATTGGACTATTTTGTAGTAGTAGTTTGAGTTTTTCAAAAGCGTTCTTATATTCTTCGTTTTCTGGATCTATTTTAGCGTCTTTAGTCAGTGCAGAAGTGAGGGGCTTACTGATTTTAGCATAGTTCTTTATCATCTTTCGGTAGTATCCAGTGAGTCCTAAAAATTGTTTGATCTGTTTTGTTGTTTTAGGTATTTGAAAATTTTTAATTGCTTCTAATTTCAGAGGGTTTGTCCTAATTCCTTCATCAGAAATGAGATGGCCTAAGTATAGGAGTTCCCGTTTAAAGAATTCTGTCTTGTCTAGTTGAATTTTTAAGTTGTGCTCTTTAAGTTTGTCGAATACTGATTTTGAATGTTTCAAATGTTCGTCTAAACTGTCTGAAAAAATGATTATGTCGTCCATATATACTAAAACATTAGGGATTCGATAGAAAATGATATTCATGCCCTCTGAAAACTTGGAGGCTCGTTCTTCAAACCAAATGGTAAAGAGAGAAATTCATAATGTCCGGTTTCCGTGGAGAATGCAGTTTTTGAGACCGATTCCGGTTCCACTTCTATCTGGTGTAATCCAGAAGCTAAGTCTATGGTTGAGAAATAAGTGGCTCTTCCTATCTTTCCGAACAAATCTTCAATATTGGGTAAGGGGTACTTGTCTCCTATAGTCTTTTCATTTAATTTTCTATAATCTATAACGACACGAATTTTTCTTTTTCCTGATGCGTCTGGCTTTTTGGGAACCACCCACATGGGGGAGTTGTAAGTGAAGTTAGAATGTTGAATTATTTTATTTTTTAATAATTTGTCTATTTCGATTTGCACATGTTTTTGAAAAATTTGGGGATATCTGTAATTTTTTGTATATACCGGTAATTCGTCCGTAGTATTAATTTTATGCTTTAGAAGATTTGTACTGCTTAAGGGTTTATTTTCGCGCAGTATAATTTCCGGGTAATTTTTATTAATTTTATAATTTTATTTTTTTCTCTTCGTTCATATGCTCGGTGCGGATTAATTGGGGAATGTTCTCCATTATTGCTTTAATATTTTCGGGACTATTGGTCACGAATTTATTAGAGTCAATTATACTGTCTACTTCTTTTACCTCCATTGGCTCAGGGCAAATGGTCATGAGCTCATTGGAGTAAACTATACACGCACATTCATTATTTTTTATATTTACAATTCCTTCTTTTATATTGAATTTACTTTTTTTTTACAGATTTAATTAATCCCGTTTTTAAGTTGGGTATTGACCTAACTGGTAAGGTGATTATAATAAATCCTGGTTTTAATTTAATTTCCTTACAATCTAATGATAGCAGTAATTGTTTAGTTCCGTTTTCGTATTCCAGTAAGTTTTTGCCAAAGTTTACTTTTGCCTTAAACTCATGTTTACTTTTAGCCTAATGTCTCATGTCCGAGTAAAATATCGTATTTAGATGAAAAGTTAAATAGGTATATTTTAATTTTTTGGGTATTAGGAAACACATTTTCTGGTTAATATATATATATTCCGATCCCTTGCTTGTACCAGCGGGTGTCTTAACAATAAAGTCTTCTTTATTTCTTATTATATTAGGATGGGTTGATATAAATTTTTTAGTGATCGTGTCCACTAACCATTTCCTGTTTTAACAGTGTACAAAATAGAGTAAGGATTTGTTGATAATTTTTAACTCAAATCGTCTGGCGCGTCCTCTTGTGGGAGATTGCCTAAGTCTAAAAAATGACCGGTCTTTCTGTAATTTTGGAAACAGCATTAGAGAGTCGGCCGACTTGACTTTGAATGTTTTCTACTTCCTGGGTCTCTCTAATGTGGGTTATTTCGTGGGGTGATATAAAATTTTTGAAATTTGGTTTTGAGGCCTGGGTTTTGAGACGGTATTTTGTGAAAACCAGTTTGGGTTGTTTGAAGCCTGAGGATTTGGATTTTGCTGAGGGCTTCGCCAGTTATATTGTTGGAAATTGGGTTGCTAATTAGATTGATTCTGTCGCCATGGCGTAATTTGATTAGAAGAATTGTGTTGAGGTTGAGGATATCTGTTGAACTGGAAGTTTGTATTTGTCGGTTGCTGGAATGACGGAGGTCTGTGTAATTTTTGATAGCTTTGTGCAGGGAATGAATGTTTAACAGGTGGAGGTCTATAGTGTGGGATTTTGTAAGGCGTCAATTGTTGTGCGAATCTTTGGGCGTCGATTCGGTTAATTGTGTCAACTCTCGTACCGTATTTAACTTGTTTTAAAACTATGCTACAGTCGTTAATTAACTTATTTCTGGCATCATCCAAGTCTTGTATTTGTAGTAATTGTAAATGTGATCCTAGTGTAGGGAGTACACCATGTACAAGGGTTCTGACTAAAGTAGCGTTTAATTGGTTAGTTTAGTTTGTTAGCAGGTCGCCTCTATACCGTCTAGTCTGTATCTGGTTATTACTGTGGCCCTTTCTTCGTCTAGTCTGTTAACAAATTCTATCGGGTGTTCTTTAGGGTGTACTTTCATTATTGCTAATTCTGCAATCAAGTCTGGTATTGTCCTGTTGTCCGCAAAATTTTTCTTTAGGGCGTTTGTTAGTTCTAGTACGCAGTTGTGTTAGTTTGTGTACGCAGTTGTTGTTATAAGCTACTGCTTCTGCTGGGCCGTCTAAGTGGGACATGGCTGCTTTGAAAAGAAGCCAGTGATTTGCGTCTCGTTCCGTCACATTTTCTCCACAGTACAATGTATATAGCTCCTCACATGTTGCTACGAAGAGAGGTAATTTATATGAAGTTCCATCATACCTGGGAATATATTTTAAAATTTCATGGGGGATTTAATAAAAGAATTTGGATTCGATATAACGAAATTACTCACAGTTTGATGGTCCTGTGGCAATTCCGGGTCCTCCTCTTCTGATGATGATGTAGATAAGCCTCTGTTCCGTCTGTAGCTGAACTCCTTTGGTCCGAATTTCTTTTCTGCCAGCTTGACTGAGTTCTTCTTTGTTTTCGCAATTTTGAAGTTCGGTTGCCGCGAATGAAGAGTAAAAGCACGTTCTTCTAATATGGGAAATGATCACGCAAATAATTAATCGAGAAAAGTAAGTCAATTGGACGTACTTAAAATACTCGAAGAACTCTCGCGGTAACTGTTCACGGCTGCCAGTTAAGTTTATTGCAGACAAAAAGTAATTTTTAAAAAGAAATTTATTATAATACAAACTACATACAGTACAGCAGCTCAGAGAGGAAAGACAAACATTAAGAAAAATGAGAGTTTTTATATTATATTAATGTACAATCAGCAGTATGGTCAGCAATAGGCGTGTCATTTGCCATATATTCCCAGGTATGATGGAACTTCATATAAGTTACCTCACTTCGTAGCCACATGTGAGGAGCTATTATGTACATTGTACTGTGGAGAAAATGTGACGGAACGAGACCCAAATCACTGGCTTCTTTTCAAAGCAGCCATGTCCCACTTAGATGGCCCAGCAGAAGCAGTAGCTTTTGACAACAACTGCGTACACAAACTAACACAACTGCGTACTAGAACTAACAAACGCCCTAAAGAAAACTATTGCGGAAAACAGAACAATACCAGACTTGATTGCAGAATTAGCAATAATGATAATGACCCTAAAGAACACCCGATAGAATTTGTTAACAGACTAGACGAAAAACGGACCGAAAACGAACAGTGCTGTGTGGACGAAGTGGAAGGATATACTTTACAATTAATATTTTTTTAACTAATGTAAAATTTAGCAATTATACGCGGAACTCGAACTGAAAACCTCCCAGTTACAAGTCCTTGCTCATAACCACTAAAACAAATCCAACCTTATTTAATTTTCATCGTAACATCTCTTTATGAAGATTTATTTCAAGAAATTTCCTGAGAGTCTAAAGATAATATCAGTAATAAATTTCACTTGTATTATTGTGTATTATTGGTTGTTTGTATACTGCTAATAGAAAAGTTCTTCAAGACTACTTTGGACTGTTTATGAAGTCGATGAACTGAAAACTACTTGTATGGAGGATCTATGGGTGCCTGGTTGAATATTCATGTAATTAAAGTTTTAAAAATGTTAATGCGATAATGTTCATAACCTTCAAGTTTACTAATCATCCGGAGAGTGTAATGATTAGATATTGTAAGTACCTAGTCTCTCATTGTGCTGCTTATACATACAATAAATATAAGGGCAATGGCGTTGGCAAAACCAGTGCTCCTTAAAGAATAGTATCGGTGTAATTGCTATATTTTTTTCGCAATTTAAGGCGCGTCAACTTCTATGGTCATTTGCGTCTGGCTTCTTCTCAGTGCACTGCCAGCCTCCGGAGACAGTGTTCTCTCGCTACAGACAACACTGTTCTTCACCGGACAGTGAGCCTTTGAGGGTCCTAGGAAGAGAAAACTAAGAATAGTACGGCTGGGTTCGAACCCAGGATCCGAGCAACATCATCAATGTGTAGGGCTAGTTTGATATGAGGAGTTTTGGGAAGAGGTATGTAGGTGATGAAGAGGGTGGCACCCAGGATAGAACTTTTAGGAACGCCTGCTGCAAGTAGGAGTTAGAGGAGGCAGTGTTTACTTGGACATAATATTTGTGTGGGTAGGGTATGAGTGTAGGTATGTCGAGTAGTATCATTCCAGTATGTTTTTTGTAATGAAAGTTAGGTATGCTAGCGCTAGCGATAGCGAGTGGTGAATTCTTGATGTTTTAGCTGGTTAGAATTCTTATTTGTTCTGTTGATCGTTTAAGAAGTTTCTTGAAATTGCTTGTTACCTTTTCAGGGCAGAACTTTTTCAGTACTGAATGCTAGTTGAAGACTATTAAAACTTCGAATTTGGTCTTTTTTCAACTATATAGATTTTGGCAGAACTTCTTACTTCCAATTCGAGCGCTTCGAACAGTAGTAGGGCGTGAAAAATACGATCAGATGCACAGTACATATTATAGATGGTGTTGTTGCTGTGCGGCTGATGCAGTAAATATGGAATCGATAACGCGCATAATAATCACATTTTATTTCCATTACAGCCAGTATATTTCATTCTTACTGTTACACATGACCTGTTTAGCTTAATGACTGAGAAACAACGTTTAACAATAATAATAGGATGTATGTGGTGTATGGCATATTCTTTAGTTTATTCTATACTATGAGCCCGTCTGATCAACAGCTGACATCATCTTACTACCTAACTGATGATCCTACATTCATATTTATTCAGATTTTAAAATTATTCAGTTTTATGATTAATTTTGTTATTAACTGGTTCTTAGTAATAATGAATGTCATAACTTCATATTGCGAAGCAATTAAAAAAGAAGTAACTAAAAGTAGAAGAAAATAACTTCTTTTTACAATGGCTTAATGTAATCTTTTTAAGCTAGAATTTATGTAGAGGCAGAGAGAGAGAGAATGAAAGAGAGTGGTGCCGTATGCGGATCTAGCTAGTAATGTTCTCTTTCTCGGCTCGATGTGTGTGAATGAACCATGTGTAAAAGAAAAAGTTTTAAATACCCCTTTGGGATTTTGTAGAGTAGTGGAAAGTGGTGGTTGCTGGAACTGCCGTTCTTTTGGTTTAGATAAGAGTTTGTGAGTGATAGTTTGGCTCTCTCTGGTCTGCCACACTCTCACAGACACACACATACACACACGCAATCCGCCAAGCCAAACATGGTGTCTCTCCTCCTGCAAACATTGACCACTACTTTCTGCTGTAATTGTGTACATATATCAGACAGTTGGCTCTTAATTTTTAACTAATCTCTTTTTATTTGATAAGTTTTCTTTATTTGTCTTCACAGTTTGTACTTCAGTGTGTGGGTGTATTTTTAATCGTTGTCAGTTTTTACTTCTGTGTGTGCGTGTATTTTTAATCGTTGTCAGTTTTTACTTCTGTGTGTGGGTGTAATTTTAATCGTGGTCAGTTTGTACTTCAGTGTGTGCGTGTATTTTTAATCGTTGTCAGTTTTTACTTCTGTGTGTGGGTGTATTTTTAATCGTGGTCAGTTTTTACTTCTGTGTGTGGGTGTATTTTTAATCGTGGTCAGTTTGTACTTCTGTGTGTGGATGTGTTTTTAATCGTGGTCAGTTTGTACTTCTGTGTGTGGGTATATTTTTAATCGTGGTCAGTTTATAGTAATATACATACATTTACAGTCCGATCTTATTGGTTTCATGTGATTTAACAAAAATTTTAGCCATTTTCTGCGTAAGTTCTTGGTACCAAATTGCATATGGCATTTACTAACTTATAAAGAATGAAAGCAAATTTTAATTCCTTAGATGTTTCCTTAGATTTCATCTTAAATTTGAAACTGTCCCGAAAAAACACGTTTCCATCAAGGGGTTTCGGATTCTTCTCCAAAATTCTTAGATACATTAATATCTATAAGAACTCCTTTATGGAAACGGAAGAAACAGCCGCTAACCTATGCTCTCAGATCCAACTGCAGAGAAAACAAATCTACGAGTAGAATGAGAATATTCGGATTTCAGCACCTTGAGCAGCACAGTTTCAAAGAAATGTAGTCGTTCAAATATTTGGGAATCACCCAAATCTTCAAATCCACGGGATTCAATAGATTTATGATGGAATTAAGAAGCATGCTTCGTAACACACAGATTTCCAGACAGGCGATAACCACTATAAACACCCAGACCATAGTAGTGATATAATATATTTATATATATTATATAAAAAAATATATATATAAAAATATGAAATAATATTTTTTTTTTTTTTGTAGATGGTTTAAGTCAAGAAACTAGTAACTTTTAATTTTTTTTTTTTATGTTTCTGCGATGTAACAAATGTGTATGTTTAAAAATTCTTTCTCCACATCTTCACGACTATCTATATATTAAACCCTTGATAAAGACAGAAAACTGTCGAAACGTTGGCATAATTGAATGTTTCTTTCTTGACAAATTTCTTCATAACTAAACTGTTATGCGAATTTTAAAGAATATCAAAATCGCTGGAACCATTTTTAAGTGAGGCGAAATGATAAACTCAGGAATGTTGCAATTCCAGTTGAAGTTTGGGCCAGCCCTTCGGAATCAGCGGATGCGATGATGGTATCTTAATGGAATATCAAATTTGTTGTCCCATACATCATGTATTTGCCATAAAAAATCAACTTATTAAGAATCCACGATCGCAATATATTTCCTCTTGCCGACAGAAGGTGAATGTAATATACAGCCTCGATCTATTCCGTTGCATTTTTTTTTTAAGGGGACTGTGCACTGCGCCCTGAAAGATCTATTCTGCCCCCGGAGCATTGTCAGTGCACTGCCAGCCTCCAAGCTGTGTTCTCTAGCTGCAGATAACAGTGCCCATTCCTGGATTGTGAGATGTAGAAGCTCCTAGGAAGAGAAAATCTAAAGGCACTATGCTGGATTCGAACCCAAGATCTCGCGTTGGTAATCCAGCGTGCTACCATTGCGCTAATTTCTTCATTTCCCAGTTCCGTATAATCTAAATAAAATATAATGTGAAATTATTTTGACAAGTTTTGATATGACTTTGTTATAAACCGAACAGTACAGGTGTACAGGCAGATAAAGGTTGAAAACAAACAAATAAAATAAACCAATTGACCAAAGACAAAACTTGCAAAATATTATTTCTTTAGTTCAGAGAAAACAATAAATTATTATTTCTGTATAATAATTAGGTCATTAATCGCCAGTAATCAACCGTCGGTGCTATATACTAATAAATAAATCACGTTGCCCGCTAACTTCCTTCTCTCGAACCCGCCCCTGCGAATGTATTTTTTAAAATTTATATCATGAATAACCATTGAAACTGTATAAATAAAGTTTTAATTAATGTTAATTATCTTAATTACAACATGTGGTTTAGTACTATAAAATTATAAATCAATTTAGCCACAGGAGTGCGCTCGTTGGGGTAGGTGTTCTATAGTAAAGTGACGGAGGCTCTGGAAGGGGATTAAACTTAATCTTGGATATTGAAAGTTAATCAATCACTTGGGAGATTTTGTCCGGAGAGCTAATTGATCTTCTCTCGTGTTTATTTTTTATTGTTATTTTAAACTCTCCGAGTTTTCTAAATGCGGGAACCGCTACGTCTCTATTTTTTTCCTCACCGTTAGTCTGTGAGATCCCATCGTTATGATGTATTTTCTTAATAAAGTGAATACAAACACTCAGGATTTTGATGGGTGGGGTGTGTACGCATATTTTGATGAGTCAAGTGTACACATATTTTGATGAGTGGGGTGTACACATATTTGCGAGCAGCAGATCAGGATTCTCATGCTCTCTCTCTCGCACTTGTAACAATTAAACGCTGGAATTCTATTTTTTCCTGGAAAGTGGCCTCATACAACGTTCAATAGAATTTCTTTAAACTTGGAATACTAACTTGCTGTGCATATATAAAGGTATCAACTTGCTTGACTACATGGAGTATATTATGTGGTTGGGTGCGATGTTCTCAGCAGTGTCACCACTTATATTTGAAACAGTTTTCCAGAAAAATTATAAAAAAAGAGAAAACAATGTAAGTTTATCACGTCAGATCTATTAACATGAAATGTAGGTCATGAAAACATAGAAAAATCCACTATACCGTTGTTCCCTTTGATTGCATACACTTTTTTGCATGTTTTTGTATTGCTAATTTATTTAATAAAAGAACTCAATTATTTAATTAACTAGAATTATTTTGTAGAGTGCTATAAAGTATAACAAGACTGGTTTGAATCTATCACACCTTTTAAATCTTTTCTATTTCCAGTCTAACCATGTAGGAATATATTACCCGATCGGTACGATCTTTGACCATAATGGAGGGAAGATCTCGCTCTCAAATTTAGTTTAAAAAAGAATGAGAGACGCCATTTGGGAAGGTGTTAGTAGAAGAATTTTTTTCTTGTATGTTGATCAAAATATCTTAAACATGGAAATGAGCAAGCTAGAGCTGGATACAGTCAAAACCAAAGACATGAGACGTGGTTGGGAAGGTTTCTTGTTTACTTGCTATATTGACTTGCGGTTAGTGGTTAGTTTACTTTATTTTAATTATTAAGAGTCTTTTTCTTTTTTCCCTTGTGTATGTGATGGATGCAAGAAACTTGAAATAATATTAAATTTTAAATAAATCTAAATCATCAAAATATGTTGCAAATGACCAGCCAGGTATAAAGTCCTGTTACTCGTACGGTTCAAGAACAATTATGGCATTGTACTGTACTACCCCTTCTTCTCACAGGGGAGGAATTGAAACAAAGAGAAGAGATATTTTAAGACAGACTCGTTCTAGCTACCAAAGTGAAAACATCAGAGCCATATCAAGTTTTAAGAGTTTATTCCAATTAATTTATAAGCATATTGTTGTTAACTTAATTTCTCTTAGAGAATATATCTTTTGAAAAACAGTGCGACTTCCTTATTATTACTAGACTTCATTCTCTTTTAAAATTACAAACTTATAAGCCCTTTTCACTAAAACGCTCGTGCTACACACTACCACTACCACAAATACAACTCAACACCATAACATTACATGTACTTTAGTATATGTTATCTCCCACCACTACACAGTAAATATTTTGAACGTTTTGGTACTCGATGACTTTCGACCAAATTCGGCTGTAGTTTCCGTAGTTGCAGAGGCTCAAAACAAATATTGGCCGACCTATAGAATTCTCTAATTAGTATGCGAAGAAAGAATCGAAACAAATATATGGAGAATGAAAACAAATGAATAATCTTTTCAGACCACTTTCTGACGAAAACAAATGAATAATCTGTTCAGACCACTTTCTGACGAAAACAAATGAATAATCTGTTCAGACCACTTTCTGACGAAAACAAATGAATAATCTGTTCAGACCACTTTCTGACGAAAACAAATGAATAATCTTGTTCAGACCACTTTCTGACGAAAACAAATGAATAATCTGTTCAGACCACTTTCTGACGAAAACAAATGAATAATCTGTTCAGACCACTTTCTGACGAAAACAAATGAATAATCTGCTCAGACCACTTTCTGACGAAAACAAATGAATAATCTGTTCAGACCACTTTCTGACGAAAACAAATGAATAATCTGCTCAGACCACTTTCTGACGAAAACAAATGAATAATCTTCAGACCACTTTCTGACGAAAACAAATGAATAATCTGTTCAGACCACTTTCTGACGAAAACAAATGAATAATCTGTTCAGGCCACTTTCTGACGAAAACAAATCAATAATCTGTTCAGACCACTTTCTGACGAAAACAAATGAATAATCTGTTCAGACCACTTTCTGACGAAAACAAATGAATAATCTGTTCAGACCACTTTCTGACGAAAACAAATGAATAATCTGTTCAGACTACTTTCTGACGAATACATTTTTTACAGAGAATTTTTTCCTGTATTCTTAAAAAAGGATATTTCGGATTTATTTTTTTTCTTGAAGAAAATAATAGTAACTAACGGTTTATTCGGTGATCAGATTTCACACTGATGTGTTTTGGTTTCTAAGCTGGAAATCAACTGCAACTAATGCACTTTATATAACAATGTGTTACTAATGCACTTTATATAACAGTGTGTTACTAATGCACTTTATATAACAATGTGTTACTAATGCACTTTATATAACAGTGTGTTACTAATGCACTTTATATAACAGTGTGTTTACTAATGCACTCTGTATAACAATAACAAAAAAAAAAAAACGGTTTCTCAAAGATTTTCTCTTATTCAAGTTGATGGATTGGAAGAGATATGTATAGTAATAGAAAACCCTAAACGTCTCAGCTCCGCCAAAATGAATGAAATTATAATATAATGAAATACAATATCATATTGTAATTTAATATTATAATATAATGTAATATTTGTAAAATGGATGTTGAGGTTCGCTCACAAAAAACTCTTTTTTCAAATTATCACCGACGCTTCGGCAAATTTATTAACTTCTTCAGGGTAAACATTTACCTTTTAGAAATTTTTTAAAAACTATAGTTTAGCTTGTGATATACCATCACCAAGTGTTGAAATTCAAAAAGGAAAATTTTTGGTTGTGTTTTTACTCTGAAGAAGGCAATAAATTTGCCGAAGCGTCGGTGGAAATTTGGACAAGGATCTGTCTCTTACTGCGTTACTAGCTTTTAATTCGCAAATATTCTGCCAACTTTGGACCACATTTAATTCTTAAAATTATGTAAATCCACATATGTAGATGGCACTTCAGAGAGAAAGCCGGACGTCACAGCAGACTCAGAATATCCCCATGGAGTCTCAATTTAAAGAAAATGTTACTGTTTTCAACAAGGTCGCAAGAAAATGGAAAAAAAAGTACACTCTGTCAAATGAGACTTCCTATAATTCGGATTTTGACCTCAAGTTCGTGTTGGATCTCTCTCTCACTCTCTCCCTGTTTCCAGAAGTATTCCACAATAACATTTTGCATACATCGTGGAGAACTGAAGCAGTACGAGAGAATGAAAGTGCAAACTGTCCATGGACATACTGGTCACCCCATTTTTGCTGAAAGACAGGTAGTTAGCGTCGCTGTGCTTCGCTGGTTTTGCCTAATGTTCCTTATTTTTGCTTCGAAAGGGGAACAATAGAATTGGAACTCGTGACGGCATCCGAAACAGATACTACTTCACAACCAGCAACATTAAACACGGCTTAAATGGGAATTTTAAAAAAAAAACTCCTTAAAATATATGTCATTTATTAGAAAAGAAAAAGAAGAAAATTAATAAAAGCCGATCTGGGAAAGTGAGCTTAGTGGTAGGGGCGGACAAGGGAGATCTAGCTCGTCATGCAAACTAACAACCGCCAAGGAACAAACTGGTGACTTGTTGACAAGCTCGAGATTTGAAGAATTAGAGTTGATATAGTAATTCTTAGTGGGGCAGCTAGCGTGGCACTGCTTCATATTTATTAATAACCACCTCCCGTTACTGCCCACCTCCCACTGCCGCCTCCAGTCTGTTGTCATCAAGCCACTTGCTTGCTTTCGTTGATGTGAATTATATATATATCTGCAATCTACATCCTACATAAATTATTTGTTTAAAAAAAACTGGTTAAGAATAATTATTGATAAATATCTTAACTTTCTTCGTTCGTACAAGGAGATCATTTATCAGGGGCATTAAATATAAAGTCTTTATATGAAGTAAGCACGAAGGTAAACTTCTTAAATAAGTCTTAAATGAGTCTTAAGAATATGTGAACTGAACATAATTGTTTCTGGTCAACAAAACTGTGAATCTGAACATGAAAGAATTGAATTAAATCATATAAAGAAGTTCAGTACGCAGTCCTCCTATTCAGCCGGATAACGGTTATTTATTTGATCCAAGAGAATACTTACCCGAGATCAGGTTTGCGCCTGTACCAGTATTGAAATGAAAGACTGTGCACCATCGGTAAATATTTTATAATTGTTTTTTCTCTAACAGTTGACAGTATTATAAAATCTGGTATGAAACCCTTGTTACCACGTAACAAGGGTTGAGTTGTTCGCTCTTTTAGTTTTTAAGTTTAGGATTAGTAGTAAGATTAGGTAGTATATAGTTTAAGTTAGTGTAGTTAGTTAAATTAAGTTAGGGTAATTAGTTTATTAGTCTGTCGATATGAATGTAGGTATGTTTGTTTCGTTGGTATAAGTTTAGTTGTATTTAGTGATAATTTCATAGAATTAAGGGAGCAGAAAATTAGAGGAGAAGATCGGAAGAAAGAAGAGGAGGAGGGAAAATAGGGGAGGGACTGGATGAGGAGAAAGAAGTGGGGGGAAGAGAGAAGGTTAATAGGGGATAACAAGACAGAAGTCTTACTAGCCGGCTAGTAAGAAGCTACAAGGTGAGCTCTGAAGTAAAAAGAGATTTTCCAACGCGAAAGCGGACAAGCGGGCTTCCTCGAGAAAGGAGCGACATCATAGCCGTGAAGGGGATCGAAGAGGAAGAGCGGTGCAGGAAAAAATCGCAGTAAAACAAACAGGTGCATTTGTTGTGAGTGGTGATTGTTAAGAAAAATTAACAATTTATGTTATGTAAACTCCACTAACCAGGGCTGGTGTAAAATAGTAATTCAAATCTAAAGAAAATTAAAAAAAAAGGGGGAAACAATTCTAATAGTACTTTCTGTTGGCCAGATTAATTGAAATATTGTATGTAGATTTTAAGTTAAACGTTTATTTTAATTCATTTATTTTTTTCTTTTATTTCATTCTGATGTTATTTCTTTATTTTCCAAAATGTAATTTTGTGTTATTTTAATTATATGTATGTTTTAAATTTACTTGGCGTCCTTATGGTAAGGCACCTTCTTTAAAACAGTAGAACACAGGTTCGCATCTAAGCGAGTAATAAAGTAATATTACTAAATAAATTAAATAATAGTAAAGTAGTAAAGTAAAGTAAAGTAATAAAGTAGTAAAGTAAATAATATTAAATAATAAGTAAAGTAATTAAAAGTAATATTACTTTTTTTATTTGGGGGAAAATTAATTTTTTTTTTTTTATTATTTATTTATACTATAATTTTTATTATTTTTATTTTTATTTTAGAAAACAATATTTTTATTTTTAATTACAAGATTTTTATGATTATTACAGTTACGTAATTTTATTTAATTATTTGAAAGGAGCGAAGGTAATTGTCATTTTATTTGTTTCTTTATTTAAGATAGGTTTCTGTATTGAACCTCTGAAAAGGAAAAAAAAACAGAGGGGCGTCCTGGAACTTCCCTTACTATTTTCCCGTTTACTCACATTTTCCTGGCCCCCCCATCACCACTGCAGCTAGCGGCAACTTGGTGCAGCTCAAAGGGTTTGAGGTGTGACACACTCAAGGGCAATCTCTTTCACTGTTCCACTTAGTTTTGATGGATTGATTCATTTTTATGGGTATTATCAGTTACAAATTTCACGTATAATTGAAACTGTCGGTTCAATATACATTCGACATATAATTAGACAAAAAAAGTCGTAAACTTCCGGCAATTTCTTTAAACACGAAATTTGGAATCACATTAAATACTTATTATATAGATGATGGAATCATGCAATATAATTAAGTGGCACTTTAGAAGGAAGCATAACGTCACCCATATTCCAGAACCGCTGCTAAATCAATTTTCAGAGAAAATATAGTCGGAATACTAAGTTTAAAGAAAATCGTGAAGCCATTTTTGGGTAAATAGTAAAGTTGTTCATCTGATCAACGAGTTTTTATCAAAACATTATTGGCGCGTCTCCTGGTAGCATCTAAACAAAATACCAAATTCCAGCGTTCTGGGATTTTCTACTTTTATGCTATTTTTATTTATGATGCCGGAGGAGCTTTTAAAGAAAAAAGAATTTTTTGTTCCTCTACGTTTCGGTTACCATTAGCGCCTTTCTTTAGAAGCTCCTACTGTAGAAGATGACTGAACGTTGATATTAAAACAAGCAAAAAAAAAAATGTGCTCCTAGTTATCGAAACGTAGAGCAACGATGAATTTTTTTTGCTATAAAAACTCCTCTAGCCATTACCGTATAAACATTTCATTATAATTTAAGGCCTGACGATTTGAAAACTTTTTTTTTTTATGTTTACTGATATTTAATTTGCTATTAAATTGATTTTAAAAATGATGAAAAATTTTTAATTTAAGAACTTTTACTTTAGTTTAATATTATTAATATTTTTAAAAGCTAAACCTTCCTAATCTTAAAATTTGTTTAATTGAAAGTTTGCAACACTGGTTACTTTATCAATCTTGATAGATTAAAAAACTTTTTTAATCTATTAAGATTAAAAGTACAATTTTATTCTCCGATTTTTAGTGGAACAATTGACTGAACAGTAGGAGAAAGTAACAATCAACCATTATAATGGAATAATCTAACAAATGTAGCAACCGAAAACAATTAGTCTGAATTTGAAACACGACTTGCAGTTTGGTGCAGCAAGTTAATACATTAAATTGACAAATTTTCTTAAGACTTGCAACTTATTATTGGCATTTCCCCTAAATTGCAGGTGATGTGGTCTCGAACAATCCTAGATAAAACTTGAAATTCAAAGTCACAGATTATTCAGTTGCTCATAAAAAAACAATTTTTTCCAATATAGTGGATTATATTAAGTGATAACAGTTGCTATTTACGTAGTGAGTGTTCCAACATAATCGGAAAGTCGTTGTAGATTTTTGAGAGAGAATTTAAAAAAAAAATTCATAAAAGCATTTGTGTAAAGGCGCACTTTCGGTTAACCAATACTATTCCCTTTTGGAATTCTATCAATCCTTTTAATGTAATAGCTACATATAGTTGGTGGAACCATACATTGTTCTGAACCTTGAATGATTTGTCAATTAAAGTGGTAGCCATTTATATATGTGTGCAGGCCAAGTTTAAAAAAAAAATCATTGGAACCGTTTGGGAGAAAATCGCAATAAATTGAAAATAAAAGCATTTAGAAGTTAAATTGCACTTCTGATTGACGGATTTTTACCTGAACCTGATTGACCGATGAGATGGTGGTATCTAAACGGAATATCAAGTTTGAACTTTCTGCGATTACTTATTTCTGAAATATTTTGTCCATATACAGAGATTATTCTCTAAGAACATATTTTTCTTGCTCAGGAGACCTGAAAACTACCTTTCCGATAAAAATGCAGTTTCGAAAATTGTGACGAGCCTATTACTACCCTCTCTGAAGAGAAAGTAAAAATTGTATTTTTGTAAGCTGATAATTTCCAAGTATATATTAAATTTAAAAAAGAAGGACGTATCATCAATACGACGTAACATCTTGCTAATAGTGTTTTTATCAGAATAAATAGTAAAACTACTACTACGTACGTAGTCTACATATTTTGGCTTTCTCTTACTGCCTGTGCAAGGAAGTAATGCTTTGTCTTTATAGGAAATTTCAAGTCTTTATACGAAAAAATTTTCACCGGAAATCCTGTTTTGAAATCGATAAATGTTTTTAACGACTGGTTTGTACACGTGTGTGTGTAAATGTTATTGTATAGTAAACAAATTCTCTCAAACTTGGACCTCAAACTTGACATTCGTCTGGGAAACATTATCGTATACTTCACGAAGACTACAATAAAAATTCTTTTAACAAATGGCAATTTTACTAATTTTTTTTTTCCAGTTTTCTCGATTTCTTGAAAATGGCTTCACCGTTTTTCTTTAAACTTGACAATGTAATTGTATCGGCCAGTATTTTCATTTCCAACAATTTTCCAGGAATTGGTTCTTGGATTATTAACAAAGTCACGTAGACGTACAGATAGACGTTACTTCCTAAAAGTTAATGCCAACAATATATGATAAAAATTTGGTATCAGAATTAAAATGTGTCAATTTAGTATTATAAAATTGCAGCACAAGTAAAAGTGTGTGTGTGTGTTTCATTCCAGTTTTTCGTGGTTTCATTAACCACAATGACGACCGTTCATGCACTGCAGTGTCCGGTTTTCTCATATATTCATAGTTGGTGGAACCATACGTATGTAACTATAAAAAAAAGAAAGTTACATTTTGAGATGTTTCCATTCAATCTAGTATTGATTGGGACGATGGCAATTCATCTTGAATAGTACATCCGTTACGTCAATGTTAAAGTTGTCTGTCCGTAGACGACAACTGCTGTTAATTTGATCCCCTTATCACGGCGGCCATAGAATTTACAGGAACCTCTTATCAAGGCGTTGAATGGGGAAATAAACAAGGTGCATTCAAACAGATGGACGATCTAATACATGCATTATCTTTTTACAAAAAAATTACTTAAGAGACCAATTTATAGTTATTTTTGAAAAATAGAGATTATTGATAAAACTTTGAGAATGATTTTTATATTAATTAAATTAATCGTTCATTTAAGAATCAATTTTCCTATCAGATAGCTAAAAACGAAATTGATAAATAAAAATATTTTTAATAATGTTGTTGACACTAATGCGTGCCACTCTGACTGGAAAAGTAATAGTTACACTCATTTTTATAAATTGTTAAGTATTTTCTTCACTCTTATTTTTAAAGATCTTTGGTGAAAGTGTAATCCTCGTTTTTATTGAAGATGTTTGTTCAGTATGAGAATTAGCTTTTTATTTATTAGAAGGTCGCTGAAAACATTTCGTACTCGGGGGATCACTTTACTTGTATTTCCGGTGAAAACGCAATTTTGAAAATTAGACCCGATCACAATACTTCTTCCTCTACTGGCAGTAAGAGAAACTAAAACATACGGTGTGAAAAATACTCACGACTTTCTCTTACAAACTTTTTAATTTACAAACCAGTTTGAACATTCTACGGTTTTTCGTTTTTGAGCTTTGCTGTTCATATATATATACACACACACACGCAGACCATTTGATAAAAACCACTTTTTTGGACTCAGGGGACCTCAAAACGGATATTTCCGGTGAAAACTCGATATCGCAAATTTGACACGATTACAATACTTCCTCTTACTAGGAGTGAGAGAAAGTAAAAATATTTTTCAAAGATGAACTTTTTAGTGAAAGTTTAGTCATACAATTACAGGAGATTGAAGCGTAAATTGTACTGCAGTGAGGTTAGAAGGAATGCAAAGTTTTTCTAAATTCAGTTTCCTGCGAAACATTTTCAAATGAAAGGGCAATAGCTCGATATTTATAATTATGTATCAAGTTTAAAGAAAATTCTTGTCGAGTATTAAAGCCTTTTCGTATACTTGAGGCAAACATTCTGTAAAATTTAGCTTTCGGTTACTGATTTTTACCGCAAACTTAATGACCCATTTCTGGAACTGATAACTAAACGGCATACGTTTTTGAGCTTCCTGCATTTCATCGGTTTCTGTGTAAAAACTATGTGTTTTAATTAAATATAAAATAATCGTGGGAATAATTCGGGTTGTTTATCGCCGTGTAATTTTATCGCAGTGTAGCTGTGCTCCACCTCTCTGAGTTCTTACCGGCCTCAAGTGTAGCCATCCTCACACTTCCCGCCACTCTTATTTATAGATTATTTGTTCATCTAAGGAGATGACCCTGGGGAATGTTGGTAAATAATTTAGCCGGTTCAGCGGAGCTATTGTATTGTGCTCTTTAAAACTCCCCAGTGTTTGCCTCCCTTCATTCATTAAACACAGAGTTAAGATGTAGTTCTTACTGCTGGAGAAGTGTTTTCTCTTGCCTCTACTACCGCCACATAGGCAAAGAAGAAGACGTAGAGAATAAATAAAAAGAAACTGTTTTTTTTTTTTTCGGACTACCGAGTCAGGGCCACATGGCGATTATTGGATGGTTTGTGGATGTTGCCCTGTAGTTATGAGCCTTTGCAACCAGAGTTGCCACAAACCGTGCCAATGCTCTCGGAGCGTTCAAGGAAATCGAAACCCTTTCCTCTGCCCTAAAGGCGCGAGCGTCAGCCGCTTCCCTATTTAGGGGCAATTAGACGTAATAACTCGCCAAAATGATTATAATGTCGGTCTAAATTTTTTACTTTGTTTTGTTTACAGATCCTAAATGAAATAGAATAGTTTTTGTGTCCCATGTAATTTTCTTTTACATATCATTAAATGTTAACTCAATTTGTTATAATAATTCTTGAACGTATTCGTAATTATTTATTTTTACAAAAAGGATAACTTTTCAGTAAGTTTGTTGGGTTATTTAAAGAAAAAGAAAACTGGAGCGAATTGCAAATGTAATTTTATCGGAGTGCCATTATTTCCATTTCTGTAATGCATTGAATTGATCTTTGGGTTTCAAAGTCCAGGGTCCATCCTCCGGGAATTATTCTTTTTTTTCTTTCTGCCTTCAATGTTTGTTATTGATATGTATCCCTGGAGATAGTAAGTGGAGGGTGAGGCGAATAGAGGGGAGCAATAAAAAGTATTTCTTTTTTAGAGTAAAGTGTGTCTGGGTGTGAGACATTTTGCTGGAGGGCAGTGTAATATGTATATGTAAGTGTGTGTATGTTTGTGTTGTTGCTTTCCTTAGTTTGCAAGATTATTTCCCAAGTCGAGATAGGGAAACGACCTCTAACAGTTCCCCAGGGTTATTGCATGTCTCACGTTAACTTTGTGTCTAAGATGACTTCAAACAGTCACATATAGTAGGGATGACTGGGTAGCGCGCCATACACAGCCAGTAATAGCAGAGAGAGTCAGAATGATGCATAGAGGGTGAGAGAGCTTTGTTGTTGAGTTGGAGGCAGCTAAATAAGAGGTTTAAGTATTATGAGTTAGTAAAGAAGAAAATAGCTGTAACATGAGCTCAACTTGGAGCTCCTACACTCTTCTTTGTAATTTAAAGCATCTTAAGTGATAGGTACTTTTCTTTGTTTTCCTATACCGGTAAAACTACTCCGACCAGATGGCGCAGTACAGTTCAGTTGGCGCTCTATATATCCAGTTTTTTATTTAACTTTTCGGTTTATTTTGTTACTTTCTCTAACAACTTTACAGCGAAATAATGCATTCTTGTTAGATTTTTCCGACAGTACTTCTTTAAGCGTTCTGTATGCAAAACAAAAAATTGTTATCAAATGAGTAGTCTTGCATAAAAATCATTGTAAGTTTGAAGTCTTAAAATATTCTTCTGGATTATTTACAGGAATCCGATTTGGAAGTTTTGAGCAAAATCGGTGACCTCGGTGAGCTGTCTATTGCATTTTTACTTTCTCTCAAATTGTAAAAGAGCTTGTCAATTTGCAACCGTGTCAAATTTTCGCAGATGAGTAGGACAAAATCTAGTGTGAAACATGCACACAACTTGCTTTTACGGCAGTTTACCAAATAGTACATTTTAAAATTTTATAGTTAGTATAACAAATTTAATGAAATTCGTCGGTGTTTTTATGGAGAAAATTGCAAAAACTGAAAAAACTGACAGTAAAAACGCACTTTCGATTTACTAACTTTCTTGAAACTCGGAATTTTGGCAATCTATTTATTTCTAATTAATGAGGTTAAGATGGTAGAATTTTAACTCAACTATGATTAGCCATTTAGAGGAAAACGTAACACACCCCTCCACCAGAAGTCCCTTATATCTTTACCAGGAGAAATGTTTCAAAGAATATTTGTAGCCCATTATATGTGTACTTCACATTCCTAGTTTAAAGAAAACCGTTGGAACCGCTTTTGAGAAAATAGCAGAAAACTAAAAAATACTTTTTAACAAAAACGCACTCCCGGTCATCTGATTTTCTTCAGACTCAGAATTTCAACAACATATTCCATTCTAGTTAATATTATTTAGAATGTAGATTGTGTAATAAACTGGAGTAGCACTTTAGGAGAAAATCTAACCTCTACTCGCTCTCTTAAAGGAATTTCCCGGAAAAATGTTTCAATAAAAGTTGTAGCTCTTTGTGTATGTGTGTGTGTGTGTGTGTATGTGTTGATACATAACGTTAAAAGGAAATCGTTAGAGCCGTTTTTGAGAAAATCACAAACAACTGAAAACTCCATTTAGTAAAGTGGCACTTCTGGTTGTACGATTTTTACGAAAAGCACATTCTCAAGTCTCCTGGTAGCACTTTAACGAAATATTAAGTTGCTTTTCACTTTTTTGGACTCAGGGACCTCAAAACGGATATTTCCGGTGAAAACACGTGTGTGTATGTGTATGTGAACAGCATAGCTCAAAAACAAAAAACCGTAGAATGATGAAACTTGATATTCCGTTTAGGTATCACCATGGCATCTGACAGTACGCTATCTGTTTAAATTCCTCAACCGGAAGTATCACATTACTAGTTTGTTTTTTTTTTTACTTTTTTGTGTTTTTTCGCAGAAATGGCTCCGACGATTTTCTTCAAACTTTTCTATACGAACACACATACAAAGAGGTACAACTTTTATTAGAAATATTTCTCTGGAAAAATTCATTTAAGGGCAGTTATAGGGGAGGGGTGCGGTTAGGTTTCAACTAAAGTGCTATTACAGCTTATTAGACAATTCTGTCATCTAAATAATGGTAGTTAGAATAGAATATATTGTTGAAATTCCGAGTTTGAAAAAATACGGATAACCGGAAGTCCGTTTACTTTACCACTTTAATAAATGATTTTTTCAATTTTTCGCGATTTCTTCAAAAACGGTTCAGACGATTTTTTTGAAACTTTATATATAAACTAAACATACAAAGATCTACAACTTTTATTTAAAATATTTTTCTGGGAAAATTCATTTAAGGGCCCTTTTAAGGGAGGGGTGGGGTTATGTTTTTCTCTTAAGTGCTATCATTGTTGATTATACAATTCTATCATCCAAACAAAATTAATTAGAAATAAATTTAGTAAACCGGAAGTGCGCTTTTACTGAACAGTTTTTGCAGTTTTTTACGAATTTCATTAAATTTGGTATAGAAACTATAAAATTTGTCAATTATAATTTTGAGAACTGGAGTAAGAGAAAGTGGTCTGAGTGTTTCACACAATTTTTTTTTTCTAGTTTTACTCGATTTTCTCTAAATCGGCTCCAACGATCTCTTGAAACTTGTATTTCCTAATACTATCTACATATTTTAATACTCTTAGGTTGTTTGAAAAACGTTCTTCGGAGGAATTGTTTATTTGGGTGTTCTAAAAGAAGAGTAGCGTTATGCTTTCCTCTAAAGTACCACTTCAGTACCAATATACTGTACTAAAGTACCAATACAATATATGGTTTTACTACCTATATAATATTGATAAGTATACATCGAAACAATTGATAGAATAACAAATTTGAAGAAAATGGTTAGCCGAAATTGTGGCTTTACAGAATAGATTATTGAATTTTTGATGTGTTCTTGAAAATGACTGCAATGGAAACATTAATAATTAGTTTGAATAATTTTTTGATGTTGTTGGGAGAAAGTAGATTTTGATTGAATTAGCCCTTGCGCAGATTTCCGTCTTTATAATAGATACTCTTTCAGTAGTGTATAAACTGAATTAGCTATTCACTTTTTACTTTTTACATAGTTAAGGTGAGCTATAAAGAAAAAAATCAGCATTTTCATTCCATTGTTAAAAGAGAATTAGGCAGGAATGATCTAATGAAATTCGACCAATTTGTATTTGGCCGTTTATACTAGTGGGACAAAATAAAATTTTTACCCCCTTATAAAATTGAAACACCCATATAAATTTCTCAAAGGAATTCCTAATATTCAATTAAAAAAACTTTTCTGTGACTTGGAGTTTGTAGCTATTCATTATATTTTTATAATGCATATGACGCTGTTCACAAAGTATTGAAAGAGTTGTAAGTGCTTGGTTCCGCTCAGCTGGAAAGCATCAGAGATATTTTTCGTGATAGCCTGCTTCTTTTTGTGGTCATCGACCGGTTTCGGGCGTTCTCCCATCATCAGGATGTTCTGTCAAAACAGTGAGATAACACAGACTTGCTCGACCAAATTCCGTTTATACACTACTGCAAAAGTATCTAAAGACGGAAATCTGTGCTAGGGCTAATTCAATCAAAAACCAGTTTCTCCCAACAACATCAACAAATTATTCAAACTAATTATTAATGCAATATAAGTACACATTACCAAAATTTGAAATTTCAAGAAATTTAATCGTTTTATAATATATAATTGGATCTGTACAGGAGTAAGGGAAAGTCGTTTGAATGTTTCACATCAGATATTTTAGTTTAGATATTTTCCACATTTTTCTCGACCATGGTTGCCAATAATTTTCTTCTACATATTATAGTCCACATTATAGCTCTATCACTTTAATCAGCTTCTTTTGGAGTCTATTGTGGCACGCTTTACAGATAGTATTCACCCAGTAGGTTGTTAAACCCCAAGTGTTGGACATATCAACTACTGCTGCGTCTCTGACTGTATTTTGTGAATGTTGGACGTGTCCAAGTAAGTGTTGTCACACTGGAATAGCCGCAGGGACGCCAGGATACTGAAGATATTGGTAACTGCTTCCACTTACGGGAGGAAGTTTCTTATATAAATGTTTTGTTTTTCACAGAATACGTTTTTTGAGAGGCCATCTATTTAGTAAAAAGCGAACGTTTTTCTTACATTAAAAACCGAACGATTTCTCATTGAGTTGCGGGTAACGAGGGGGTGGAGAGGCGGTGGGGAGCTAGTGCGGCCGGAAAACGTAAAAACGTATTCTAGGCATGACGCAACTATAACATTGCATAATAATTAAATGTCCTCGACTACCTGGCAAAGTGTTGTATATGTTGCGCTCTCGTACAAGAGGCAATCATGACCGGTAATAAATTCTGAATCACGACGTCACAGAATCTACTCAGATCCAAAAATTAGTTTTTCTGGTTCAATTAAAGTGAGAATCTTATTCTTTAGTGTGCACTTCCGGTGACGGATTTTGACCGTAACCGTCGTGTCAGTGGCGACGATGAAACCGAATCGAATATAAAGTTCCTGAGATTATTTGTTTCCTATGTTATTTTTTCACACACTCACTGACTATTTGACAAAAACAAAAACAAAAAATCCATGGGACCTCAAAATTTGTAGGTGATAATCTCAGTTTGGTGAATTTGACATGATCGCATTACGTCCTTTTGTTGCAGTAATAGAAGATTCCTTAGCTGCGAATTCTGTAGTAGGACTTTCAAATAGATAGAAAAAATTGGTAAAATTTGTCAACTAGTTGATGATATTGTATGGAGGTAAAAGTTTTGCGTATTCAAATAAGAACAGCCATATTTGCGCCATTATAGAGGCGAGTAACCTCCAGGAATATGGTGAGAGAGTTGGCTGGACTACTTACTTCCTCTGTAGGGCAAAATAGAAGAAAGTAATGCTGTTACTTTCTAAAAAGCACTGGAAGGAATTGGTAAAAATTGTTTGGAAGGGTGGAAAAGTTGAAGATAATTTTTAACTCGACTCTTGTTTTTCTTGAGTTAGTGGTCGCCACTTGACGACAGTGTTAGTAGAAGTATAAAATAAGGAGGGTTGGAAGAGAAAGAGAGGAGTTGTTGGATCAACGGAGAACTGAACCGGAAAGGGTGAAGTAGGGTGAAAACTTGCGATTACTTAGAACCGCGTCCTCTACTAGGAAGGTCCTGGTTTATGTTTAAGCAGCATACAGAACCCAAAACAATCTGGGGAATTGAGAAATTGTATGTGCTGTGAAAATGGGCAGGAGAAGTAAGGCGAGCCAGGCAACCTGCTTATTGTTGCAGGTTGGCGGGAAATATTCCTAGTAGACAAACTGGTGTTGGCAACACTAGCTGTACTAATTTCATTCGCCAATTTCAACACTCCGAACTTCATGCTGTTACTGTTAACAACGCGCCTCTTGATTTTTATTTTTAAATTCTTCAATACCGGACATATATATACATTTTTTTTAAATGAATTTTTAAATTTTTCAATCTACTACCAATCTATAATTTGATCTAAGCTCTTGCCTAATCAAGACATGATAAAAGATAAATTTGTAAGAAAAATTCATTTTTCACTTGTATCCTTTATCACCTCTTCTAGTAGGATTCACACTTCATATTCTCTCTGCATCATGTTCGTGAAAAGTTGTTAATGTTCTTGAAAAGAACAAGATATTTTATATTCAATAAATTAACTGTCTTTTTCTTCTAAATACTAGTTGAGAATAATGGTACAGTGGCATATCAGCCCATTTATTATTTAAAGACGACGGTTTAAAAATTTTTTGTTGTAAAATTTAGTGATTTCTCATCATAACGCAATTAATTCAATGTACAGCAAAACATTTTCTATTTTGTCCACAATCATTTTTTTGAAATGAAAGGGTTACGCTCCGCTCTATACAGTAGCGACACCATTTGTACTTTTTCTTATTGCGGTAAATTTCTCATTGAGGCAAAATAAAAATAATAATAATAATAATAATCGAAACGTATCAAACTTTCGAAATCCAGTTTTCACCGGATATCATCACCTTCATCATGTCTTAGTTAATAGCTATATAACTTATATACTCGAGTAATACTATATATATATATAATGTATTGAATGATGGAATTGAAATACCTATTTTCTTAAAGAGTGTGGAAAAGTTTTGAAGACCTTCTTTAAATTTTAATAAATGCTTATGGTACTACTCAAAAATATGATTGAGGAGTGATATATATCCTGCCAGGCCGTTTGCAGATTACATACTGCCCTATATTATTTTGAAGATAAAGAACCAGCTCTCTTTAGCACAAAGTTCGCAGTTGTTTATTTCTTACTGTCGTCTATTGTTCAGAGCTACTTATGATTCTATATATATATATATATATTTATTTTTACTTTGATAAAGATTATTCTTATAACTATTTTTCGATTAAATTATTGTTTCTATAAAATATATATAAACTTACTATGAAAAATACGTGTTACAAGCTGCCTCTAGCTATCACCAAGAGCTAGGAGGAACTGAGATAAAAGCCGAGAATTTGAACATTCGCTAGACCAATATTCAAGGCTTTAACAAGTCCTTCAAGATCAATCTTGAAAGGTTTACTAAGTAGCCCACACCCACTGTTAGAAAAATCAGGAGTTCTAACTAGACGGATCATTTTTCAGACGACTCACATCAGCCAACGCTACACCATTCATCACCAACATCACTCTTCTCCCAGTAACTATCTCCTCACCAGTAACGCTAAAAAATAAATTGGGAAGGGATTAGCTCAGTGGTAGCGCGCTGGACTAGCAACGCGGAGATCACGGGTTCGAATCCAGCCGTGCTACTCTTAGATTTTCTCTTCCTAGGAGCCCCTACAGCTCACTGTCCGGTGATGGACAGTGTTGTCTGTAACGGGAGAACACTGTCCGGAGGCCGGCAGTGCACTGAGAAGGCTCCGGGCGCAAATGACCTCAGATGTTGAGACGCCTTAAAAAAAAAAAAAAAAAAAAAAAAAATTGTAAGTGCAGTATCAGTTGTATGTTTCTCAATTTAGCATTCTACAACCTACTTCCTTACCATTACATTAACGTCGACAGACTTGGATATACTCCAGCATTACCTGTGATTTGTTACCGGAAAGTTCATTGTTTTTACATCATGGCTTTGGAAGATCTAAAAAGCAACCGGCTTCTCTGGTGCTTTTGCGAAGCAGGGTTCTTCTCTGAATTTCAAGGTATAGGGTTTTATAGGGTATAATCGAAATTTAATCAAGTACCCAGATAAATAAATTAAATTAATATCTCGAAGGTATAACTTCAGGAATACTGCCATATTTTGTTAGTGTTGTTTATCTGGTAAATTATTAGGACCTGATACTTCGTCTTGGTCTAATTCACTGTTGGGTCCATATCGGGCCTCGGATTTCTCTACATGAAGAAGCGCTTCCCTGATAAAATTTAATTATCTACTCACCAATTTTATTTTCATTTCTAAGTTGCTTAGATTTAGTGCCTTTGTCTAAGATGCTTGTCTTTCTGGTATTGTAATCCAAGCCAAGTCATTTGTAAGTAGTTACCCAGATATTTCTTTAGATAGAAGGCAACTTTCCAACAATATATCATTGGTAAATAACTAAAATCATTGGTAAAAGAAGAGTGTAATGTTTTTACATAATAGATTTGTTACTGACAAGGTAGCATGTGAAGACATCATACATCTCTCTTGAACTGTAGTATCCCAATAGTTTGGCTACTCAGCCTACAGTAGTAATACTGCACTTAACTGTAGTACTACGCTAATAGTGTTATTATATATATAGTTAGATAGATGTATATATAGAGAGAGAGAGTATATGTTTGTTTGTACGTGTAAATGTAGGATATAGTGGAAACGGTAATTGTAGTAGTTTATTGGTATCGACATCGGTCTGCTGTAGTAATGTTTGATTCACGGCCGTTTAGTACAATAGTTCTGGTCACTACCCGTACAGTATATATAGACATTAATCATGAAGCTAGGCCAGCCAACTTAACGCTCAAACCAGCACATACGCACTTAACTATAATCTACTCACTTACCTCATACTGGCAACACTGTACACAATCTCCCACTTGATATTACAATTAGCTCGGCCCACTGTACTATATTGTTCTCCTCACTACTCTAATATTTCTGTCTTGTTAAACTGTATAATTAATATAAATCTAATATGATGGTTATATACTGCAATATAAATTGCACTCTTTTGGTCTCTGCTAAATTTATAAAAGTACTACAGGGCTTATATAAACATACAGAGTCTAGTGTATGGACACGTAATGGGGTAACTAACAATTTTGCTACTAGGGTAGGATCAAAACAGGGCTGTCTGCTTTCTCCGCTCTTATTTTCATTGTATTTAAATGATATTCATGAAACACTAGAAGGGGGTATACATTAGATGTTTACTCTATGCAGACCATATGGTAATATTGACCAGTAATCCTTCTACCTTGCAGCACATGGTAACTAGGTTATCAGAATATGGTGCTAAATGGAATTTTGCTCTAAATTTAGCAAAATAATAGTTTTTCGAAAGGGAGCAGATTGACACGTATTGAGCTGGTTTTATGAGGGAAAAAGGATAGAGGTGGTAAATAAATATAAGTATTTTGGAGTGCATTGAACGCCGAAATTGTCCTTAACCGAACATATTCAAGAAAGGGTCTCTGCAGCTAAGTTTGTGATAAATTATAGATTTAATAATTTATTTAGATAATCAGGTGCCAGTCTCGAATAAACTAGAGGTTTTCAATGCCGTCTCCAGAGCAGTTACTTCTTACGCGGTGCAAGTACGGGGTTTACGTGCTTTGAGCAAATTGAGAAGTACACAGTTTTTATAAAGAGAATATTGCATCAGAGACATTTTCCGTGGTAGCCTGCTTCATTTTATAGTTATCGACCGGTTTCGGGCGTTGGCCCATCTTCAGGATGCGTTTGTCAGACAGTGTGATAACACAGACTTACACAAAGCAAATTCAGTTTACACATTCATAAGAATATTTGCCTTGCCCAGAAACACACCTGATTATATCGTACACTTGGAAACAGATCTTACCCTATATTTATATATACTTATTCTTTACATTATAATTACATTACAAAGGTTTTGTCATCACCAATTACAAGACTGACAAAAGTATTAACAAAGGAAGTAATATCTAGGATACTTTAGGTCCGACTCATTGAAAATAGGTGCACCAAGTACGATTGCGGGAATGCGGGATTTGCTGATGGTTCTGTTGTCCGAATATTAGGGCCCATTAAAACTGAATTGAAAGAAACTTGGAACATGAAAGTCAATCAATCTGTCTATCATAGTTTATACAAGGAATTAGAATTTGACCTCGGAATTAAACATTATATAGCAGATAGTAATAATTTACTCTATATATTAATAATAATATTAATTAATTAATAATATTTAATTAATTTATAATTAATTAAATTAAATATTAATTTATAATTAATTAATTAAAATTAATATAATTAATAATAATTTACTCTATAGTAATAAATTTACTCATTTTTATCTATTGTACCCCCTCTGGTGTCGAGGATGAGCTAGATCATCTACAGCACCCTCTCCAGGTTGAGCTCCCTAGGAAGTCCCAAAATCCTGGAAGGTTCTAGGATGGGTATTTCCTCCTCCATTATCTGATAACGGCCCAGACTACTAAATCTTCTTTGAATGACGGCATCACAGTCTGTGAGGAGATATATCGGAGTTTCCTCCATCTCTCCACAGAATCTGCATGTGCCATCATCTTCTAGGCCAAGCTTCCTCAGGTGTCCCTTGAGTCTGCAATGTCCCGTAAGAATACGGATCCTGTTCTTACTCAGACTGATGCAGGCTTTCGACCTTTCCTGGTTATAACCACCCAGACAGACCCTGGCCAGCCTCAGTCCCGGGATGGTGCTCTAGAGACGAGCTCTTTTCGCCACCTCCTCCTACTTGATTTCTTCTAAGAATACTTGCTCGCTCACTCCACAAAAGAGCTCTGGCCCAATGAAAGGAGATACAGCGGCTTATTTTGCCAGGGTATCGGCTACCTCATTGCCTTCCACGCCGACATGTCCCGGCACCCAATATAGGGTAACTAAATTTCTTCTGCCTAGGTCATTGAGCTTACCTAGGCATTCCCATACCATTTTAGAACTGATAACATGAGAACGCAGTGCTTTACTGGCCGCCTAACTATCTCCTGATTCCGATATCCTCTGTCAAGGGTCAACTGAACGCACCTTCGAATTGCGTGAATTTCCGCCTGGAAGATGCTAGGAAACCTACCCAGGGGTTCCGAGTGTTTGGCTCTAGGCCCAAACACTTCTGCCCCGGTTCCTTCGAGGGTCTTAGCCCATCTCTATACCACTTAGTGGCATGATTGCTAATACTCGTACTAGCCAGGGCGGATCCTTCGCTCCACTCCCTTTTCGTACTTAGCTTCGTGGAAAAATTTCTGACAAATCTATATTTCTTAGTCATACTATCTCTAGGAAGGTTCCAGGGGAGGGAGCCAACAGAAGGAAACGTCCGCTTCCTAGAGCTTAGCCCATATCCCCCACGCCCTTCCTAGAGATTCTGAGGAGGGTTCCCTTCGCCACCCTTTCCACCACTAGGAAGAGTGGTGTAAGATTGAGAATGACCTCAATCCCGGCCGTGGGACACGTCCTCATTGATCCCGGGCATAGGCACGCAAGGCGCTGTACTTTGTCAAGAATTTCTTGACCTTCTCAAGCATTGTTCTGCTACTACGCTACTGCGCCACAGGTGATGATGATTCTCACCATCATGGTGTACATCCAGATAAGAATGCGAGTAGGACATCCACAGGACTTGCCCGCCACCCTACTACACACCATGAGAGCGCGAGTAGCCTTACTGGCAATTAATTCAACATGCCTATTCCATTGGAGCTTATTATCAAGTGTTATTCCAAGATATTTAACTTCCTTCTTCCACTCTAGCTAACTCTAGCTCGACTCCACCTAACTGGATGCTTTTCAGATGTGGAAGAGTCCTTCGCCTTGTAAAAGGGAATACCGTGGTTTTTGTTGGGTTAATTCCCAACCCCACAGAAAGGCACCATCTATTGGTGATATCTAAACCCCTTTGTAATATTTCACATAGGGTTTCTTCGAACTTGTCTCTAGCAATTATGACAATATCGTCGGCATAACCCTGACAGGAGATGTCGAGATTCGTCAATTTGCAGAAGAGTTCGTCTACTACTAGACTCCATATTAGGGGTGACAAAACCCCCCTTGGGGACAGCCTCTAGTCGTGCTGACTCTAATGGTTCGTTGTCCCACCATTGTCTCCACTGTTCGTGTGGACAACATCTCATTCATACACCTCGCCATGGTGCCGTCCACTCCCCGTTTAATTAGGGCCCTACTGACAGCCTCATGAGAGGTGTTGTTAAAAGCGCTCTCTATGTCAAGAAAGACGCAAAAGGCCGTTTTTTTAACATCTAGAGATTCCTGGATCGCACTCGTCAGCTCATACAGAGCGGTGTTCGTTGATCTTCCCGCTCAGTATCATGCTGTCGCGGGTGCAAAGGCATCCTCTCCAGGATCTCTGTTCTCATATAGTTATCCAAGGCCTTTTCTATTGCCTTAAGAAGAAAAGACATAAGGCAGATAGGCCTGAAGGATTTAGGTAAGGTGGAGTCCCTATTCCCGGGTTTTGGGATTAACCCCACCCTCGCCCTCCTCCATTGCCTCGGTATATTGCTGGAGGGGGATCTCCGCCATGCCCCTCTCTGGAAGGGCAGGAAAGACTCCATCCACTGCTGGTGACGTATAGGGCAGAAAGGAGCTGATTGCCCATTCCAGGCTTGAAGGCGGGCAGATGGTTCTAGCCATCTCCCAATCTGCCCTGCCAGGTCTGCCCGGTTTCATTACTTCCAATACATCTTCCCACGGTAAACTCCCCGGGAAGTGGGTATCTAGCAGGAGATGGGCCCTCTGCTCTCCATCCTGCGTATAACTGCCATCAGGTTTCCTAAGTGACATATGAGCTCCTATACCATGTTTGGCCATTGCTTTATACAATCTGGTCGCCGCAGGCAGGGAGCCAATGTCCCCACAGAATTTCCTGTAGCTACTCCTCTTTGCTTTTCTTATTTCTTTGTTTCTTATTTCTTCTTAGTGAACCCCAAGGCATAGCTTTGCCAGTCTCCTGTGCGCTTAGCCCTATTATTAAGCTTCCGCACCTGAGACCTCAGATTTGCCAGCTCTTTGCTCCACCAAGGGGCATCCCTACTACAATGTAATCTGCTAGTAGGGCAGTTATCCTCAAAGGCGCCTATCATTGCCCCATTAACTTCTTCCAAATAATACTCTAACTCCAGCCGACACTGAGGCGCCTTCACAGCGCCAATACGGTTTTAAATTCATCCCAATTTCTTCGTCTGGTGTTCCTCCAATCAGTCTCCCCGTCACTGAGCCCCTCTAGATCAAACATATTAATCCTCTGGTCTGAAAGGGAGGGCTCGCTCGAGACCTTCCAGTTCCGAATGAATTGCCCGATACTCTGACTACCTATCGTGAGATCAAGAACTTCCCTCCTAACTCTAGTCACAGAGGTGGGTGATGCCCCCCCCCCATTAAAAATGTCTAGATTAAATTGAAGGATAAATTCTAAGTACTCACCTCTCCTGCTGTCGTTCTTGCTGCCCCATACTCTGTTATGGGCGTTAGCATCACATCCAATGAGGAGTGGCAGCTTCCGCTCTTGACAGTACGCCACCAACTCCTGCACCTCCGCTGGCGGTATAGTCCAGTCCTGTCCCCGGCGAAGTAGTTGGATGCTGCTACAACAGCGCGGTGATTGCCTCCATATCTCAAGTGGCCAGGAAAGGCACTAATTCCCGCGTCGTTAATTCTAAAAGACAAGTATAATTAATATTATTCCTGATCAGGATGCAAGCCCTAGGTTTATCAGTTGTTGCATCCCAGATTACCTTGCCATTCTTACCTGACTGCCCGAAGATCTGTCCCCCGACTGTCCACGGTTCTTGAATCAGCACCAGTCCTAGTAGCCGTTTGGTGAACAACCTTGCTATGGTGTCAGATGCCCCCTTAGCATGGTTTAAGTTCACTTCAGCTACCCCGGTGCTTGGACCCGAGGCGTGACTGTTCATGGGAGGGTGGGGGAGAGAACCCCCCTACTCCTCCAGGAGCATTTTCTCCTCCTCCTCCTCTTCCTCCTCCTCCTTTGAAAGGTCACCCTGAGAGACGAGAAATCCACATCTCCCAGGCTCTCCTTTCGCCGGGCCTCGTAAGCCTCCTACGAAGGACAATCCTCCACGGTATCGCTTTTTCTGGGGTGGGGGCGAAGGAGCTTGATGCTTCTTGATGCCCGCCTAACCCTCAAACTTCTTATGTACTCTCACGTGGAGTTTACTAAAGCGGTACCTGATAAGGTACACCTCCCTCTTCAGCACCTCGTACGATTGACTGTCAATACTGGCCGTCACAAAGAGGCCCGAATTCTCCTCCTTGCAGCTAAGGACCTTCCACGCCTTTGTGTTCAGTCCTTCATTCTGGGCACTGTCTATGGCAAAGATCTTCTCAATACCTTTTCCTGTATAACGTGGGAAGAACGTCGTGATGGTGTGTATCCTCGGTATGTCTTCTCCCGAGCACGCCACCACTTTCTCCCCCGTCCAGGTGCTCAAAGTCGATGCCTTTTGAAGCACCCAGTCCGCAGTCTGCTGATTTGTGTAGTCCAACCATAACATACCTGGACGGAAATGATTCCCTCAAACTAGAGCTTGTGCTCCCAACCGAGGGATATTTACTCTACTAAAACCTCTTCTAGTACTGAGCACCCTCTCCGGAAAACCCTTCGGCATCACACCCACCTCTTGACAGTATAGCTGGGGTCAGACTGGCGAGGGATAGGGCGCCTAGCCGAAGAGGCCCGGCAAGATCCACCGGATCAGAGGATGCCACCTTCCTTCTCTTAATATCTCTCTTCTCGGGAGGTGTAGTATACCTTTCCCGCTTACCTTGAGCAAGCTGAGGTGGGCTAATGCCCCCCTCTTGCGCCCTGTATTTTTCTGCCTCCGCCCATATTTTTCTTTCTTGCCCATCTGGGACTGGTCCACCTAACAAGCACAGCTCGTCCTGGTGGTACTAGGCCCAGCATAAAAATGTTAGTCTTTCTGCGAAATCATTTGTCACAAATATCTTGTTAATTCTTCTCTCTATCATTCTTTTACTAGTGTCGGCCCTCATCATATATAAGATGTGCCCCACACATTCTAGAACTGAATCGGTCACTCCGGTAATCATCAATACTTTTGCTCCGATTCCTGGATAAATTCTTGTGCAAGTAGATTCCATATTTACTTCGTGGATATTCTCCAGGGAGGACAAATTGGATCCCAGTAACGTAATAAGATATAACATTGCTATACACGGGATCATCTCGTCCAAGTGAATATGACGGTTTAATGGTTTAATCGGAGAATGTGGAACCCTTATGTCGTAGAATGTGTGGGACCTTCTCTAAACATAGGATAAATTCCTAGACATAGCTTTAGGTCTCTAAGTCATAGCTATATCTAATATATAACTTATTCTATATATTCTATGCCGAACCTGCCCAATTAGTGTTATTATCCTTCCCCTAGTTTTAATCGCATCCTGGCCTCTTATACCTATATTCAATTCTGGAGCAATATTGCCTCTTGTCATACGTAAAAATGTTAGTCTTTCTGCGAAATCATTTGTCACAAATATCTTGGTCATTCTTCTCTCTATCATTCTTATACTAGTGTTGGCCCTCATCATATATAAGATGTGCCCCAAACATTCTACAACTGAATCGATCACTCCGGTAATCAGTAATAATTTTGCTTCGTTCCCAGGATACATTATGGCGCCAGTTGTTTCTATATTTACTTCGTAGATGTTCTCCAAAGAGGATAAATTGGGTCCAAGTAACCTAATAAGGTTTGACATTGATTTACTACGGATCATCCCTTTCAAGTGAGTAAGACGGTTTAATGTTTTAATGGTTTAATCGTAGAGTATGGAACCCTTATGTCGTAGAATGTGTGGGACCTTCTCTAAACATAGGATAAATTCCTAGACATAGGTTCAGGTGTCTAAGTCGTAGATATATCTAATATATAATTTATTCTATAAATTCTTTGCTAAACCTGCCCAATTAGTGTTATTATCCTTTCCCCGGTTTGAATCGCATACTCGTCTTTATTCCTACATTCAGTTCTGGAGCAATCTTGCCTCTTATGATGCGTAAAAATGGTAGACTTTCGCGAAATCATTTGTCAAATTATCTTGGTAATTCTTCTCTCTATCGTTCTTATACTTCTGTCGGCTCTCATCATACATAAGATATGCCCCACACATTCTAGAACGGAACTATGCCCCACACATCGGTCACTCCGGTAATCTGCAATACTTTTGCTTCACTTCCTGGATACATTATTGTGCAAGTTGTTTCCATATTTACTTCGTGGATATTCCACAAAGAGGATAAATTGGGTCCCAGTAACTTAATAAGATTTGACATTGCTATACATGGGATCATCACTTTCAAGTGAGTATGACGGTTTAATGGTTTTAAACTGTAACCAGTAATACTTTTGCAACGCTTCCTGGAAACATTAGTGCGCTAATTGATACCATATTTTCTTCGTAGATATTCTCCAAACATGATAAATTTGTAATATACCAAACCTAATAATGTTTGACATTGCTTTGCTAGGGTTCATCACGCTCAAGTGAGTAATACGGTTAAAAGGTTTGATCGTAGAATGTGGAATGCTTATGTCGTAGAATGTGTGGGACCTTATTTAACGATAATTATGAAGATATTTAAACTGCCACACAAGATTTTGCCTAGGGAACTTGATGCTAGGCTTGAAGTAGTGATATTCAGGGAATCAGGACCTTTCTCAAAACTAGCATGTACTGTTGTTCTCTAGCAACCAGCTTTGTAACCCCCTCCCTATCTAACAGTTTAAAAAAAATGATGATAATTGGTCAATTGGAATTGTGCCAGAGAAAGTCATCTTAATGTTTCACACCCAATTTTTGATAATTTGGACTCTTGATTTTGGTCTTTTTTTATGTTGTTAATTACATAACCAGCTCAAAAGTCATATCGTATCATTATCAGAAAGGAAGTTATTGCTCTGCAAGGAGTTGTAGCCTAAGGTACGCTTTGGCAAAAATGGTGGGGTTGCTTGTTTCTGATTGGCCCCCAGTGTTTTGAGAAGGCCGAATAATGATAACTGTGATGTTTTCTTCAATGAATCATGTATAAATTCGATAATGGTGAGCAATGTGATTTTTGTTCCTCCCTGTTAACGTTGACTTCAAAATTTCCTTTAAAAATTGAGTATGTAACTGTGTTGAAATAATGGATTTTATATATTAGATGTGATTTTTGGCAGTAAAGTGTAAACTATAAAAGAAATCAGTCATATTAGAATGATTGTATTAGTAGATGCAGAGACTGATGATTGATTGAGGCGGGTAGTAGAAGCCAGAGTGTACAGTAGGTTAAAGAAGGGCAAAACAAGTGGAGAGCCAATGCTCTCGGAGCTCTAACTAGTATATTTAATGGCACAAGTGTAATTTAGATAAGGGCCGACTCTCTCTCGTCTCTCCCTGTATATGCAAAAAACCTCATTAGGCGGCCCGTGTGTTCGTGACGTCGTGTTGGTGAGGTTGTCTGTGTGGTGATGGTGCGGTACCAGCCCTCAAGCCGCGCCATACTCCACTAATACGTATCTTCAGATTTTATGTCCTCCATTCCCGAACTGTACTTCCACCACCACTTAAAATTAACCATAATTTATTTAATTATCTCTATTTGTCTCCACTAAATTCAGCCTTATCTATTCACTATGATTATCTTATCACTTGCTCATTTAATTTGAAACTAATTAATGGTATTAAATAGGACTGGTATTTAACTCATTTTTTATTAAATGATTTTAAGTTACCATTAAATTGATAAACCCAATGAACATTGCGACCAAATTTTATCGATAATGGATATAATATTGAAAATAACCAAAATAGGGAGCGGTTTATTGGTAGCAAGACATAATGTGAATAAATGACGTAGATGATGAATGGCGAAAATGACGCGTTAGAGAACAGACGAACTGGCAGAAAAGGTGAGCTAGTTGAAGAGCTGTGTTAGCTGAGGCTCGGGTGGACCGTTATAGCCCAAGATAAATGTACCACCTACATACACAGCTATATCACTTTTATTTGACACATTTTTTCAGAAAAATTGATTTTTGGGGAGTTTTTCCTCCAGTGACCTTGTGCAGCTCTACAGTTGTTCTCATGTTTATAGCACTGAGAAACTTGGTAAACAGAACCAACCATCATCAAATTCGTCACAAAAAGCTGGACTCAATAGTTCCATTAGCAACCACCTCGAGGGGCGACCACTGAGCCTCCACCCACCTACAAACTGTCTTAAGCGGTAAAAGAATTTTAATAAAAGGTGGACCATCTGAAGGCATAACAATGAGACTTTGACATGTTAACAACACTCAATCTTGAAAGGTTCACCAAGCTGGCCACCCTCTGGAACTAGCACCAGTTCTAACAAGCCACATCACTCTTCAAGCGGGCTTGTTAGAACTGAGCCAACGCTACACCATTCGTCAATCATCACGCTACCAATCATCATCATTCATTCTTCACTCAGTCACTCTACCCTCTATTATTCATACACCATTGTTCCTTTCTACCGTTACACGAGAATTCTAAGTTTGAAGAAAATCAGTTAAACGGAATTGGATTTCACAAAAAAGGTTACTAAATTATTCGTAATTTTCTTGAAACCGGTTTTCTTTACCATCGCCGTGGGCAAGTACAGATGAATAGAGAATTATTTATTTAGAAATAGACCCGTTCTATAAACAAGCAGAGCGTGTGATTATTTTGTAAACCGTTATGAATGTTATTAGATGATATTTCTGTAAATAAAAATTAGAGTTAACAAACTAAATTAATGCAAAGAAAACAAGCATTATATTTCATTTATTATATAATAAATAACTGAGATCAAAACATGAAAATTAGTAAAAATCTTTGGGAAACAAAAATGTTCTACCGGACGAAGGCATGTGGAAGTGTGGAAAAAAGAGGAAGTTGGTAGTCCGTGTGCGGAGGAGTAGATTTCTAATGGCCTCATTAAAACTTTCTAATATTATGTTTTACTTTTGTTTACATTATGTTACATTATTTGTAGTGTGTTAGGTGCTTGTATGTGTATGCGCTACAATTTTTGCCCTACCCGCCTTCATATGAATGTTTTACTACCCGCCCAGGTATGTCTTATTAAACTCATTAATTTAAACTTTCAGTTTGTTAAATTTAAAAAACAAATTTTCTGATGGTTGTTTAAAAAAAAACTCGCTCGGTTGCTTATATTTTTCCTGCTAGTTAGCGAGATTCGTTCATAATTTGAAGCAAAAAAGAATATTTGGTGTGAAGCAGACACAAGTGTTTCTCTCAATGCTGTACACTGGTTTCTCACTCTCACTGCTAATGTAGTATAGTTAATACAATAACTATAAAATTGACTAATCTACTTCAAACTTGGAATTTTTACTCAAATTTTAGTTCCTAAAAACTAAAATTTTAAATGATGTTGGGGATATTGTTGCTGAGCACATGGGGCAGATAGTTATTATTATTATTGATCGGGTGCCTAATGGTGCGGGACCTAAGCCTATGTGGTCTTTATCCCCCCGAAACCCCCCATGTTCCCTTAATTAATCTCCCCCGGTAGCTTACCGGTTAATCTACAATATCCCAAGATATCCCAGGCAATCCTGCGAGAGTGGTGCCCTCCCAAATACGCGAAACCTAGTTCCAGCGAAACGGAGACACTGACATAAAGTAGTGGTACATCGTTTGCCTAACTCCGTCGTCGCAGTTCTGACAAATGGGACTGGACGTCCTCCCTATGTTAAACAAGTGACAGGACACCCAAGTGTGTCCAATCACTATCCCTACCAAGGTCCTCAGACCCGTCCTACTAAGGGAC